>PVKN010002718.1:0-40888 GCA_004027915.1 Capromys pilorides
GCCGCAGGGCCTGGCGCCGCTGTGCCTCAGTTTCTGCATGGATCAGGTCTGCCAGTCCCTCCACCTCAGGCAGGCTCAGCTTCCCATGGGCGAAGGCGCGCCTGGTGAACTCGCCGGCCTCGGCTGGCCGCAGCCCAGGGACGCCGCCTGCGGGAAGCCCATGTCGTGAGCCCCTGGGTCCCGCCCCCTCCCCCGACCTGGCCTCGGACCCACTTCCGACCCACTCACTCAGAGCCTGCAGGACGCCGCTCACCACCGCGGGGCCTCCGTGCACGTGGAACTCGGCGCAGTCCTCGCCGGTGAAGCTCTGCGGCCCTGGTGCGGAGAAGGGCAGGTCAGGGGCGGGCCGCCGAGCGGGCCCGCGCCCTCGGCCGGAGGGAAGTGGCTTCACCTGGGAACCAGAGCACCAGCGCGCGGTCCAGCGGGGCGCCCGAACGCGGGTCGCTCAGCAGGCGCAGGCTGGCGCGGCGCGCGCGGGGCAGGGCACGGGGCGCAGTCAGACTTCGCAGCGCCTGGTGGCTGGCGGGGCCGCTGGTCCGTATCACCGCGACGCCGCAGCGGCCGCGACCGGAGCTCAGCGCGAAGATAGTAGCCCCGGGGGCCGTGCACAGGCTGGGGAGAGAGAAGGGCGTCGGCGCGGGCAGTCTGGGGCCGGGCTGGGCTCGCAGCTGGGAATCGGGCCCTGGAAGCCAAGGAGCCCGAGTAGCGTCCCACCCGGTCACATCCTTTCTGCGGAGTCGCCCACCTGCGAGGCCTGCAGGCCGCCAGCCTCCGCAGGTTCCGCCACATGAATCTAATTTCCTAAGCGCCTGCCCGACCTTCCTGCGCGCTTTCCACCGCCGGCAGCAGGCCCCGCCCACTCTGCGATATGACTGGTTAAAGATCCAAAGGTTCTGATCCACCATTGGACCACAGACAACATATCCCGCCCACAAGTTGAAGCTCCGTCTTCCAATGAGTGCAGCAACAAGATTGCTCCCTAGGCAACGTTGGACCGAACAGTTAGGGCCCGTAGCGCAACTCGGGGAAAGGAGCAGGCTTGGCACGCAGAGAATCGCAGCGGAGCTGGGTTTGAGTCCTGTATCTTCACCTAGTTAATTCGCAACCCTAGGTGAGGCCAAAAAAGGTTGCGCTGTTTCCTTGCCCAAGAAAGGGGCCACATCTGACAATCTATGCGCCCGAAGCAGGAGGATCGTTGGTTCCAGCCCAACCTGAGCGATGTAACTAGACCCTGTCTCACAATAAAAACTACCAAGGGCTGGGGATGAGTTCCCGGAAGCCCAGGCCCTGGCCCAGGGAAAACCCAGCCCAAACTGTTAGGGAGCTCGGGCTGTCGCCGCTCCCCGCTTCCCTCCGCGACAGGATCGCGGCTCCCCGTCCGACACCCTCCTTGTCCAGATCCCCTCCTCCAGGAAGCTGTGCCCCCGCCCCGCCCGGCTCCCGAGTCCCGGAATCGCTTTCGGGTTAACTCGGGACAGAGCCGAGCTTCGGAAAGCGCCGAGAGGAGGATTCCAGGCTCGGGGGCGGGGCCTCGCGAGCCTGGTCGCGATCCTCTGGTTCTCGGCCGGGGCGGGCGGGCCTCCGGGTCCTGGTAGGGACAGTGGGGATCGAGCTGGGATCCTCATCCTGCCCTACTACATTGTCATCTGCAAAATAGGAACCCACGACGACATTCTTTGTTCCCAGTGATTCCTTCTGTGACAAGTACACACCAGGTATCTACTGTGTGCTGAGACTACGCTTTCAGGGAGCTCTCAGTCTAGTGCAACGGCGACTTAAAAGACTCTGTCTCAAAGTAAAAAATAAAGTAAAGCTTGGAAATGTACCTCAATTGCAAGGCCCTGAGTTCAATCCCCAGTACGAAAAAAAAAAAAAAAAAGTTCGTTTATCTGGAGTGTGCATCTGGAGTGTAGCTAGAATTGTTTTTATTTATTTAAATCTTGCCCGGAGGAAGGGTGGAGTGGGCTGAGGGGCGTGAGGTAATGCAAGGGTCCCAGGGCCGGCCCGCTGTCTCCAGTGACCCCATTCTTGCGGGTGTGGGTGAGTTATTCCCAGAATCTCCCGAGACCAGGCTCGTCCCTCCCACGTCCTGCCTCAGGCAAACAATTAGAATCTGTAGTTTGCAGATGGGGAAACCGAGACTCCGGGGCGGAGGAGCCCAGAAGGTTGCATAGGTTGGGACAATTTGAAGAATGCACCTTGGTGCGGGCGGGGATGAGCACCAGAGATCAGAGTGGGCGGGCGACAAAGCAGCCCACAGAACCACGCGGGCAGGCCCGAGAACCAGAGTGTGCAGGCAGGCTGGCAGGCGGCTGAGAACCAGAGTGACGCACCGGACGGGAGGCTGCCGGTTCGGCGCGGGCGGGGACGAGAAGCAGCGCCTGGCACGGGGACGGAGCGACGCGGGCGGGCGCGGCCTTTGTCTCCTCCGCGCTCGGCCCCATGCGCTCGCGTCCCCCCGGCGCCCGGGCTGCGCGCAGCCCTTGACCCAGCTTGCCATGGCGGAGCCCGCCTCGGGCGCCGGGGGCACGGCCCTGGATGGGGAGAGGGGCAAGCGACCCCCACCAGAGGGCGAGTCTGCAGCCCCCGCGTCCGGAGTGTTGGGTATGTGTGCGACTGCTGGACCGCGCGAGATGGCAGCGGGGGGAGTGAGGGGAGGCGCGTGAAGGCCACCATCCGGCCTGATTCCGCCCGGGACCCGCTGCTCCTCAGGACTGCGGGGACCTGAGGCGGGCGATGGGCCCAGGCAGACCTGGTCACGCCCCTCGGGGACCCGGCTACATGGACTTCGAGATCGCGGCGGGCAGAAACGCTCCGTCGTTTGGGTGGAGTGCCAGGAGTCCCGCTGGCTCGGGTTCGAACCTGGTTCGGCTGTGTGACCTTGGGTGTGTAGCTTCAGGCTCCGGGCCTCAGTTTCCCCACCTGTGCAATGGGACGGGAGCCGCGTTCAGCTCCCGGGCTGCTGTCCTAGGTGGCCAGGCGCCTGCTCCGGGCTCTTCGCGCGCCCCGCGATTGTGGGCTTGGAGGCGGAGCTGGGCCTGAGCATGAGTAAGATGTGTAAGGGCTGACGGGGGAGGGCAGGGCCTGGCAAGGGCGAGGCGAGGAAAACAAGCCCAGCCAGTGCGGCGGGCCTCGAGTGCCAGGCAGCGTGTTGGGGAACTGGAGGGCTGAGCCCGGGGTCGTGTCTGGGCAGTGACAGTCCTCGGTGGCCTGTTCCCCTGCCCCCTAGACAAGCTCTTCGGGAAGCGGTTGCTGCAGGCGGGGCGCTACCTCGTGTCCCACAAAGCATGGATGAAGACGGTACCCACGGAGAACTGCGACGTGCTCATGACCTTCCCAGGTACCCGTGGGCCTCCTGACTCAGCCTTCCGGAGTGGGAGGAGGTAGGAAGCCCGCAGCCTCCTGTGGCGAGAGCCATTGGTGCCTGTGCCCCTTGGCAGACACCACCGACGACCACACGCTGCTCTGGCTGCTGAACCACATCCGGGTGGGCATCCCCGAGCTCATCGTGCAAGTCCGCCACCACCGTCGCACGCGCGCCTACGCCTTCTTTGTCACCGCCACTTACGAGAGGCGAGTGCCTGCCCCTGCCCCGGCCCCAGGTCGCCCTGTGCCCCTCCGGGCCCCCTGTGAGCCCCCTGCCCTCCTCGCAGCCTGCTCCGAGGCGCCGATGAGCTGGGGCTGCGCAAGGCGGTGAAGGCCGAGTTCGGCGGGGGCACTCGAGGCTTCTCCTGCGAAGAGGACTTCATCTATGAGAATGTAGAGAGCGAGCTGCGTTTCTTCACCTCCCAGGTGGGGCCGGCTCCTGCCCCCAGGGCGCCCGGGACTCTGGGCCGCTCACCGAGCTCACACCCTGTCCCAAACAGGAGCGCCAGAGCATCATCCGCTTCTGGCTGCAGAACCTGCGTGCCAAGCAGGGAGAGGCCTTGCACAATGTGCGCTTCCTGGAGGACCAGCCAATCAGTGAGCGAAGTGGGGCCGACCCTCCAATCATAGGCAGTGAATGGGTGGGAGCGGGGCTCAGGTTCAACCACTTAGTGATTAAAGAGGAGGCTAACCAATGAATTCAGGGGTGTGGTCTTCGTGAATGGAATCTGGCCAATCAGCTCGTTGAAGGGCGTGGTCGCTGCAAAGAGGTTGGGTTTATCTCTTGGACTGCGGGTCTGGCTTAGGTTCTTTTCGGGTCTGGATACGGTATGTCAGGACCGTGGACAGCGCCCCACATACTATGTAGCGAGGCCTGGGCCTTGGTTTCCCCCCATGACCACAACCAATAAAAGATCACCTTCAGAAAACAGCTTTGTTTCCCATTGGGCCCTCCCCTCCGGGTGCCCCCCCCCCTCGACTTTCCCACCCACTCCTGCATCTCCCAGATTCTCAGGAAGAAGGAGATATTCATCTATCCAGCCCTCTCCTAGAAGGGCCCCTAGGGTTTAAGAGCAGGCCCAGAGCTTCAGCTTGGGTCTCAGTGGGGGCGGGAGCAGGCGAGACCCATGTCACCTATGCCGTCCTCCTGCAGTCCCTGAGTTGGCAGCCCGTGGGATCATCCAGCAGGTGTTTCCCGTGCATGAGCAGCGCATTCTGAACCGCCTGATGAAGTCCTGGGTACAGGCAGTGTGTGAAAACCAGCCACTAGGTACGGCCCAGGCAAGGGGCTGGGCAGAGGTAGGCAGGGGTCCCAGCAGGCAGACCAAGGTGACTTACCCCTGTCTCCCTGGCAGACGACATCTGTGACTACTTCGGTGTGAAGATCGCCATGTACTTCGCCTGGCTGGGCTTCTACACATCGGCAATGGTGTACCCAGCTGTCTTTGGCTCCGTGCTGTACACATTCACAGAGGCCGACCAGGTAGCACATGGGCTGGGGCGGCCAGGCTGGGCATCCTCCTCCTACCGCGTGCCTGATGGTTCCCCGTCACGCCGGCCTGCAGACAAGCCGAGATGTGTCCTGCGTGGTCTTCGCGCTCTTCAATGTGATCTGGTCAACGCTGTTCTTGGAGGAGTGGAAACGGAGGGGTGCAGAGCTGGCCTACAAGTGGGGGACTCTGGACTCGCCTGGGGAAGCAATGGAGGAGCCGCGCCCCCAATTCAGGGTCAGCCTCAAGCTTGGCAGAAGTGGGAAAGGGAGGGGCTTGGCAGAGACCCTGAGGGTCAAGTGGGTCCCCCAGAGCAGGCGCATTCTGGAGGAAACTGCATCGGGAGGGCCCGAAAGGGACCTGAAGTGGGGTGACCCTCGGGTCTCACACAGCCCCGCCCCCTGCCAGGGTGTGCGTCGCATCAGCCCTGTGACTCATGCAGAGGAGTTCTACTACCCGCCCTGGAAGCGGCTGCTCTTCCAGCTGCTCGTGAGCCTGCCGCTGTGCCTCACCTGCCTCGCCTGTGTCTTCCTGCTCATGCTTGGATGCTTCCAGCTGCAGGTAACCCTGATGCCCTCCCCCTGGCCCTCGCCCCACCCGCCAGCCACCCTGACAGAACCCCTGCCCGCTGCAGGAGCTGGTGCTGAGTGTGAAGGGCCTGCCGCGTCTCGCCCGCTTCCTGCCCAAGGTCATGCTGGCCCTGCTGGTCAGCGTTAGTGCCGAGGGCTACAAGAAGCTGGCCATCTGGCTCAATGACATGGGTATGATCCTCAAGGGCTGGGGTGTCCCCACAGCCCTCTGGTCCCCACTGCTTGGGGTGGGGGAGGCCGCCGGCCCCTCACTGCCCTCCTTGGCCCCTAGAGAACTACCGGCTGGAGAGTGCCTACGAGAAGCATCTCATCATCAAGGTCGTCCTGGTGAGTGGCTGCCACAGGTGAGGCGCCGGGGACCTGCGGGGACTGCAGATGACTGTCCCTGCTTCCCTCCTGCCTGCAGTTCCAGTTTGTCAATTCCTACCTGAGCCTTTTCTACATTGGCTTCTACCTCAAGGACATGGAGCGTCTCAAGGAGGTGAGACCCCGCTCCTGCGGCAGCCAGCGGGGGGCTGGACCTGGCCCAGGGGTCCCAGGGCTCCCGGCTTCTCCCCCCCCTCCTCCATCCTTCTCTCCTCTCTGTCCGTCCGTCCATCCGTTTGTCCTCTCTCTGCCTGTCCATCTGTCTGTCCATCTGTCCGTCGGTCCCTCCACAGCTCCTGCTCGTCCTGTCCCTGTCCCAGAGCCTCGAGCGGCAGCTTCGGGCGGTACTGGTCCCGCTCGTGGCCCTGCGGTTCCGCCTGCTGCTCCTCTCCCTCCGGGGCCTCCTGCTCTCAGCCCGGGCCAAAGTACGGGCAGGTGGCGAGGCCACGGGCCTGGCCAAGTGGGAGGTGGCTGTGCTGGGGCGCATGTACAGCAGGGCTGGGGAGGCAAAGACCCTGTGCAGGAAGGTGGGCCCCACAGGCCAGGGGCGCCTGAGAGGCCCTGGGGTTGAGTGCTTGGTGCCAGGCCTGGGTGCTGCTCAAGCCAGGCTGTGCTGTGTGCCAGTGAGCAGTGACTGAGTGCAGAGCCCTGGTGTCCAGGGACGTCTGGGGAGGGTGCTCTGGGCTGGTTCTGGCCCCCTGCCCCCACGTGGCCTCTCCCCGTCCCCCCAGATGCTGGCCACCCTGCTGATCACCCGGCAGTTCCTGCAAAATGTGCGCGAGGTCCTCCAGCCCCACCTCTACGGCCATCTTCGCCGTGGAGAGCTCGGCCTTCGGGCCCTGGCAGGGCTGGCTCGGGCCCTGCTCGGTGGCCTCAGCCTCAGGCGCCCTGCACCCCACCTCCTCGAGCCCCAGGCTGATGAGGGTGGCAATGGGGTGGGCAGCCGAAGGTGTCTCAGCGGGGGCTGTGGGGCACCTGAGGAGGAGGAGGAGACGACCACCGTGGAGAGCAGGCCTGCAGGGGAAGGGGGAGAAGTTAGGGATGGGCCTGGGGGTGTGGAGGAAGACGAAGAGGAGGAGGAGGAGGAGGAGGATGAAGAAGATGAAGACGAGGGTGAGGATGGTGGCCTCCTGGACTGCGGGCTCCGGCTGAAGAAGGTCAGCTTCGCTGAGCGGGGAGCCGGGCGGCACCGGCCTGGCCCAAGCCCAGAGGCGCTGCTCGAAGAGGGCAGCCCCACCATGGTGGAGAAGGGGATGGAGCCGGGCGTGTTCACCCTGGCCGAGGATGATGAGGAGGCAGAGGGGCTTCCTGGCAGCCCCGAACGCGAGCCTTCCGCCGTCCTGCTCCGCCGAGCTGGATGCGAGGGCCGGGACCAAGGCCCCGAGGGAGGCCGAGACCCGGAGCCAGGCTCTAGTGAGCAGGCGGCCAAGCAGAAGCGGCAGAACCGCTCCTCTTGGATCGACCCGCCGGAGGAGGAGCACTCGCCCCAGCTCACCCAGGCAGAGCTAGAGAGCTGCATGAAGAAGTACGAGGTGCGGCAGCCGGGGCGGGGCGGGGCGGGGCGGGACAGGGAGGGGAGGGGGAGGGGCTTTGAGGGCGCGGGGCGGGGCCGGACACGCCCTACCAACCCCGGCTGCCCGCCCCCAGGACACCTTCCAGGACTACCAGGAGATGTTTGTGCAGTTTGGCTACGTCGTGCTCTTCTCCTCCGCTTTCCCACTGGCTGCGCTCTGCGCCCTGGTCAACAACCTCATCGAGATCCGCAGCGACGCCTTTAAGCTGTGCACCGGGCTGCAGCGGCCCTTTGGCCAGCGCGTGGAGAGCATCGGCCAGTGGCAGGTGGTCCGGGCTGGGGCAGGGAGCTGAGGTCCAGCCTGGGGGTCTCAGCCAGGCCTGGCGCACTGAGCTCCGCCCCGCC
Source organism: Capromys pilorides (assembly GCA_004027915.1). NCBI lineage: Eukaryota > Metazoa > Chordata > Mammalia > Rodentia > Capromyidae > Capromys > Capromys pilorides. The sequence goes on from PVKN010002718.1 coordinate 7,731, forward strand.
CTGCCCGCCTCCTCACAGAAGGTGATGGAGGCCATGGGCGTTCTGGCCATCGTGGTGAACTGCTACCTCATCGGGCAGTGCGGGCAGCTGCAGCGTCTCTTCCCCTGGCTGAGCCCAGAGGCGGCCATCGTGTCCGTGGTGGTGCTCGAGGTGGGCGCTGGCGGCTGTGGTGGGCGCCCGGTGGGGGTGGTGTCAGCAGGGCCTGCAGCTTCCCTCTGTGCCCCCAGCACTTTGCTCTGCTCCTCAAGTACCTCATCCACATGGCCATCCCTGACATCCCAGGCTGGGTAGCCGAGGAGATGGCCAAACTGGAGTACCAGCGTCGCGAGGCCTTCAAGGTAGGAGGCCCTAGTTGTGGGGAGGGTGGGGGCTGAGCGACTCATGGGCCAGATCCTCGGTGGGTCGGAAAATGTGTATGCAGGCTCAGCCCATCACAGACCACAAGTCTTGCAGGAGTAAACTCTTCTATTGTCCCAGCAGCCCTGGGGAGGCTGAGGCAGGAGGATCACAAGTTTGAGCCCTCCCAGGACAACTTAGCTAGACCCTATCTCAAAACAAAAAGGCCTGAGTGTAACTCAGTATGAAAGGCCTGGATTCAAACCTCAACACCCAAAGAAAGCATCTGTACTGAACAGCCCTAGAGTTTTTCCTTGCTTTTATTTTGTCTTTGACATAGGGCTGCACCCTGCGGCCCAGGCTGGCTTGCACTGCTGGCCTCAGGCGGTCTCGGCCTGCTGAGTAGTTGGGGTTGAGGTGCTTCTTTTGTACCCAGCTGATGTGCTGCTGTCTCGGGACTGTCCACAGGACGGAGGACTCAGGGTGCTCCCCAGGAGGGATCCCAACCTCCTGCTCCACCCTCTGACTGCTACAGATACTGTGCTCAGGCAGGACAGAGCCAGCCTGGTCCATGGCGTCCCTTCAGGCCCAGCTGCAAGGAGCAGGCGCTCCGCACCTCACAGCCAAGGCCCAACACGCATCCTGATATTTTTTTTAAAGTTTTTTCTTCTAATGCTGGGGATGGAACCTAGGGCCTCCCACAGAGCTGCAACCCACTTGGGCTTCAGGTAGCAGGCCAGGCCAGGGTGGGCTCTTGGCAGCCCCCACAGAGTCCAGGAGGGCAGGGCAGGGCAGGGCTGGCCGGCTTCCTCCCAGGCTCGTGAGAAGGCCTGGCTTGTGGCTGGGGACAGTTGGCGGCCAGCAAATGTGTTTTCTTCCCAATTCCCAGAAAGCAGCGGTTTGGGCCAGGGATTCTGCTGGTGCCAAATTCGGGTTTGGATCCCTTCCCACTCTGCCCAGAGCACCTGGCACCACCAGGGTTGTAGGGCACCCAGGAAGCCTGCATCTCACCTGGGAGCTGAATGGTTACCCATGAGTACCCCAATAACCCTGCCTCGGCAGGGCCCGAGCAGCCACTCACCCCGCACCCTCTCCTGGGTCCTGACCTGTGGCTCTGTCGCAGAGACACGAGCGCCAGGCCCAGCACCGCTACCAGCAGCAGCAGCGCAGGCGGCGGGAGGAGGAGGAGCGGCAGCGACACGCCGAGCACCATGCCCGTCGGGAGCGCGACACGGGCAGGGAGGAGGCCAGGCCCGAGGGCACCGGGCTGGATGCCGCGAGCTCCGAGAAGGCCTCCGCCAAGGCCAAGAGCGGCGGGGCGGGCGGCCACGGGCAGGAGCGGCCCAAGCGCCCGGGCTCGCTGCTGGCGCCCAACAACGTCATGAAGCTGAAGCAGATCATCCCGCTGCAGGGCAAGTTCCTGTCTTCGGGGGCCACCGCTGGGGCGGGCGCCGCGGGCCCCGCACCCCGGCCGGCCCCCGCCCCGTCACCCACGGGCGGGGACACCCGTCTGCCCGCCTTCCTCAGCTTCAAGTTCCTCAAGTCGCCCGAGACGCGGCGGGACCCGGAGCGCAGCCAGTCGCCGCCCAAGGCTTTCCACGCCGCTAAGCTATTCCCTTTCGGCGGCGGCGGCGGCGGCGGCGGGGCGCGGGCCGAGGCCAATGGGGCGGGCGCGGGCAGCCAGGCCCGGCAGGACGCAGCCCCCGGTGGCAGTGGCGGTCGGGCGAGGAGCGGGCCGGTGGACGAGGCCTCGGCTGAGGAGCGGGAAGCGCCCCGGCCCGAAGAGGAAGGCTCAGGTCACAGGCTTTAACTCGGGGTGGGGATGCCGCGCCTGGCTGGGGCGGGAGGGTGGCCGGCCCGGGGAGCGGGGTTCCCTGCAGAGCAGAGCAGAGCAGGAAGCCCCTGAGCCTGCTCCCCCAGAGAGGGCTGCCCGACCCCGCCACCCGCCAACACCCAGCTCCCTGGGGGCCCGGACCCCCAGCCTCTATGCAAATCCCAGGGCGCTGCTCAGGGAGCCCCAAGTGCGGGGATCCGGCTGCCCTCAAACCCGTGCTGCCCGGGCCCGGGCTCGGGCCCAGCAGGCTCCAGCAGCCGCTGCAGGACAGGAACACAGGTCAGAAACCAGAGGGCTTCTTGCCAGCCCCCTCCCCTGCTTAAGGCAGGGGACACCCCAAAGACGCCCAGGGAGGCGGCCCTCAGGCCGCATCTGACCCCATCCGACCCCATCCGAAGCAATAAGGCCTTTCTTGCGCCTGTGCCGGGAGTGAGCCGCAGGCCCGGGGGCGACACAGCCCGGAACGGCCCCTCTCCCTCCGCAGGGACAGCGCCAGGCCCCGCGGGCGCCCCTGCCCTCCGCACCCGCCACAGCCGGAGCCCTGCACCTCGGTCCCGGCCCCTGACGCCGCCCGCGGGCTGCTGGCAGTGGGACCCACCCTGGGGCTGTGGGGGTGAGGCTGCCGCCCCCCACCCGAGCCCGCCGGCTGCCACCGTCGCTGAGTGCCCGCCCTGCGCCCTGGCCCTGCCCGCGCCCCCGCCACAGCCCCTAACCGGGGACGCCAGCTTCTACAGCCTCCCGCTGCCTCCGCCAGAACTGGAGCCAGAACCACCCGAGGCCCCCACAGCAGGGCCTGGCCCCAGCCCCAGCCCCAGCCCCAGCCCCCACGCAGTGTGCTGGCCCGGTGGCTGGCACTAGCCGCCCCACCTCCAACATATGCAATAGCAGTCAGCAGTGCGGCCGCCGAACCCGGCCACGTTGCCCAGCACGGCCGCCCCGCCAGGGCAGCCCCCTCTGCCGTTTTCCTTTCAACCAGGATCGCGGGCCGAAAAGCGCCCCCGCACCCATAGATGACACCCACACACAGAATAGGCAATTATTTATTTGTTTTTAATTTATTTTGTCATATTTTTGTAAAACGGCAGCAATGCAATAAAAAGTCTATTTCAACAGTGCCCGAGGTGCGCTTGGCGTCCTGGGCTTGGACCAAGGCGGGGCTGGGCTGACTGAGCTCCCAGAAGCTTCAGGCTCACCCCACACTGGGCAACTTGGGCCTGGGACTGAAGAACCCCTGGGGAGATCTCGGTGTGCTCAGAGCATGGGTGATGCCTGGCCTGGCGGGTGAAGGTGGCACAGTCCTTTTGCTGGGCTGGGTGACTCGGAAGAGAAGGCCATGGTGACAGCTGCCTACAGGAGCTGCCTGGAGCAGGGATGGCGGGGAGGGGCGGACGCGTACACCAGGAGGCACCTGCGGCAAGGCCTTGAGATCCTGGAGTCACAGCGAGTGGAATGCGTGTCCAGGCCCTCGGGAGACACCAGCACTGAGAGCTGGAGGGGGGCAGCCTGGGGCAGCTGCCAGCCGCAGGGGCCCTGGGGGGGACCCGTGTACATCTTCCCTCAAAGGTGAGAGATGGGGCAGCCTGTGCCAGCAGGGGGAGGGCAGGGCGCGGGAGCAGGGTGGGGGTGTCCCTGGCCAGCTCGCAGGCCCAAGGCACCCAGGGCAGGGACTAGCTCCTCAGAGGGCCCTGGCGCTTGGTGCTTTGTATACCAGGAATCAAACTCGGGACCTTGCGCTGTGCCGCTGGGATGAAAGCCTGACACCCGAGGGGAGGGGGTGCACTTAGCCCACGCCTGTCATCTGTCACCAACCAGGTGACTTGAGGCACCCACCCAAGGTTGGCCCACAAGCTCCCAGGGGCTCAGCCCAGCCCACACCCAGGGCCCACGTGCAGGGGTGGCGAGGTGCAGACAGAGCTGCCCAGGGGGACCCTAAGCAGGTCGGCGCCCCCGTAGCCCACACTCACTGGGATGGTGACCTGTGAGCAACCCTCCCGCCACTCGGTCTGAGTTCCACGCCCTTACCACCCAATGCCCCAGGTGTGCCACCAAAAACACAGCCACCTTCAGGGTCCAGGCGGGAGCGGCAGACCCCAGGCCAGGGACAGGCCCCCAGCTGGGCACCACACGTCACCCACCCCAGCCCAGAGGTGGCACCCAAAGTGGCATCACCGGCTGTGGAAGGGTCCCCCTGCCCCTGGCACCCTGTTTGGCAGTGTCCTGGGCCCTGCGCTGAGGAGTCTGGGCCAAGCTGGTCTGCAGGATGAGGTGACAGGTGGGGTACACAGCTGGTCCGCGGCATCATGGCCTTGAGGTGGCCGCAGGAGGCTCAGGAGAATCCGCTGACTCAGCTGTGCCAGGACCCCTCCTCACTCCCCGTGGTGCAGACAGGATGACGACAGGATGACACCGGGTGCATGGAGCTCCGTCCTCCGCAGCCGCCGAGGCAGGCGGAGCAAAGACTCGAGGTGGAGTAGGAAAGATCCTTTATTGGGGTGGACACGGAGCACGCACGAGTCCAGGATAAAACCGCTAACACGAGCCGGGGCTGTGGCACCCTGCGTGGGGACACATGGGGCAGCACGGCTGGCCCCACCCCTGCCACCAGCAGCGGCGGGACCCAGCTGGAGACACCAGACACCTGGGTCCCGGGCTGGGGACCTGGTGGGGACTAGGGGTCAGGTTACTGAGGAAGCATTTAAGACATCTCACTACTGGGTCTGAGTCCCCTTTAACCGAGGCATGACAAGTGTTACAGCATAAATAAAAACGCAAGGAAAATAAATACATCAGCTCCTATGAGGTTGGAAGTGGTGTGGATGGGTGGGAGGGTGCAGCGGGGAGGGCAGGCGCTTACACACGGGGTGGGCGGCGGCCTAGGTGTCCTCATGCATGTCGGGGCTGTCCGTCCGCGCCACCTTGCGGGGTGGCGCCGAGCTTTCTCCCTCTAGCTCCACCTGTTCCTGGTCCCTCTTCTTGGCAGCATTCTGTGGGGGACCCAGGGTGTGAATGGCCCCACGGCCCCAGCAGGGGGTGGTGGTTACCAGCTCTGCAGCTTCCACCATGGACACGGAACCTGGTCCTGGCAGAGGGCCACCCGGGAGCCAGCGGGGCACCCACCTCCCCTGGGGTCTCCTCTGCCAACAATGGCAGCAAGGCCAGGGCCAGCGGGGACAAGAAGCCCAGACGTCTTGTGCAGGCACTGGGGTCCCTTCAGATGACACCCGGTCCCAAACCACCTAACAACAGGAGCGTGGAAGCCCTGACATCTGGCAGGGTCGGGGGCTGAGACTGAGGAGATGACAGCCAGGGCCCGGAGCGGCTTCACAGCCCAGCCTTCCCCATTTACTGTGAGGTGGGTCTGACGCCACCCAGGCTGAGCTGGAGCTCGTGGGCCTGCGGCTTCAGCGTGCCTGAGTGGGGAGCGGACCCCTCGCCGCGCTCTCCCAGGTCACCTGCACCTGTCGCTTGTGGGCTGGGGCAGGTACGAGACATCCCTTCACGGAGCAGCACCAGCTGAGATTCTCGGGCACTGCCGCAGAGCGCACCTAATGTCCAGACCATGGAGGCCGCCCCGGCCTCAGCACAGCCCCCACACCCGTCACCGGGCCGCTGTGGCTACAGAGCCCGCTGCTGCTTCCTCTGGAACCTCCTCCAGCTCCCAGAGCACCTGGGGACCTCTCCTCAGCCCCAGGGCACTGCCCAGATCCCCTCCCTCACCTCTTGTCCACTGCGATACCTCAGTCCCTAGTGCCTGCACTCCACGGGCCTTACCTTTTTGTCCCATTGTTGATGTAGGTAGCGTAGAAGGATATTTGTCTTTTCTGTCACAATGACTGAAGGAAAAAGAAAGTGGCAGAGGTGGCTGGGCCGCACCTCGCTGTCCCAGTCCCAGGCCACCTTCTCAGGTCTGGACTCTGTCATGCCCACCTCAGGGTAGGGTTGCCACCGGCCTGGGCTTCCCTTCCCAGCTTCCCAGCGCAAGGCCCCACCTCCCGCAGGGCTGCAGGCCCCACGCGATGCAGCGTGCAGACGCACACAAGCGCAGACCCAGGCGGCAGCGCCCAAGGCACATGGCACCCTCACCCTGCGGGAGCCCAGGTTTCCTTGCTCGGAGACAGTGTCTAACTCACTCAATTGTGATTCTCCTGCCTCAGCCTCCCAGGGCAGGCTCAACAGGCCCTGTGCCACTGTAGCCAGCACGTGGAGCACTACACCAAGTCTGACCCTGTAGTGTCCTGTGCCCAACCCCCCAGCCACTCCAGGCCTGGCTGGGTCCTCCTAGGACCCCGCCCCTCCACTACCTCCATGTCCAGGCTGTCTGAGCCTTGAGTGTGACCTGTACCCCAGGGGTCACAATCTGAGCCCGGGGCCAGGGTTAGCAGCTGTGGGATGTGCGCAGCCTTCAGGGCACCCAGAGAGGCCACTGCGTCCCCAGCGTCCGGGTGGGCTCCCACCTGCCCGGCCTTGCCACGCGAGGCTCTGGCTTCCCGGCTTCGCCGAGCATGCACCCCACCCCGGAGCAGGGCAGCACTGACTCACTCTGTTCTGACGGGTACTCCCGGGTGGGCAGGTAGACAGAGGGGCGTCGGTTCTGCAGGAGGAGCGAGGCTCAGGCGCACAGCACCCCCGGGCACCGCCCCCGGCGCCCCTGCCCCCGTGGCCTGCCCCGGGACCCCGGAACACACTCACCGAAGCCTTGCACACAGAGTCAGCATGGAATCTACTGAAGTTGCTCTTGTTGTAGACAGGCAATCCTTTCAGAAAGTCTGCCTGGAAGACACGGAGGGCGGGAAGTGAGGCCCCGCCTGCGCCCGCTGGTGGGCGCCGAGGCTGCTGCGTCCCTCAGCCCCACATGAGACCACGGAGCCTGACAGGAATCAGGGAAACCGAGGCTCAGAGAGAGCACACCACCTGCTCAGTCACACCGCAGCCAGGCACAGGGGCCGGCACCTGTGATCTTAGCAGCTGCGGGGCCGAGGAGGCGGACAGACCATGAGTCCCAGCACAAGCTGGGGCAGCTCAAGGAGACGCTGCCTCAAAACTAAAAACTTAAAAAAAAGTTTTAACATTGGTGCCGGTGAGATAGCTCAGTGGCATTAAGCGCCTGCCTGACAAGTGCAAGGTCCTGAGTTCAATCCCTGGTACTACCAAAAAAAAAAGAAAGAAAAAGACTAGGGTTGGGGAGATAGCTCAGAAGCACATGCATTTGCCTGGCAAGCGCAAGGTCCTGAGTTTGATTTCTGGTAACACACACACAAAAAGGCTGGGGATGTAGCTTAGTGTGCAATGCCTGGGTTCCATCCTCACAAGAAGAAAAAAAAAAAAAAGATAGACAGGCAGGCAGGCAGAAAGGAGGAAAAGAAAGTAACCCGGAAGCCCAAGTTAAACGTACCACCCTTTTCTTTCCTACAGGCCAGGATGGAGCCCCACTGGGCCGCAGGTAGGCCTCACTCCCGCCTTCTGAATCCCAGTTCGGCCTTAGAAAACTCCACTGCAGCAAAGCCAACAGCTCATGCCTGGCAGCAGGGCTCTTCTAGGGACCCTCAGGGAGGACCTGCTCAAGGGAGCAGCTGTCCCTCACCAAGGCCGCTGCTGCCACCGCCGCCGCGCCAAGGCTACCCGGGCCACAGAATCCACAGGTCTGCAGGCCCAGGTGGCTGAGAGCCCGGGCGCAGTGAGCTCCCTCTTCCTGGCCATCAGGATGGGAGAGGTGCAACCAGCGGGGGCACCCCAGGACTGTGTCACTGTGCCCAATCTCATGGCTCAGCCACGCACAGCCGCAGTTTCCTGGGCAGGTGAGGCTGAGGCAGGAAGGTCCTGTTATTCATCTCAGAGGCCTGGCGCCTTCCGTCAGGTGATCCACTTGGAACCCAAGTACAGGGAGGTCCCAGGCCCATGGGCTGGAGCCCTCAGGCTCATCCCCATCCCTGGGCTCCAGAGGACCTTGGCTGAGTGGATGCAGCTTCCCAGAACCCCCTGGGGCAAAGGGAGCACACAGTCCAGGGTGGGCAGCCTGGAGGTTGGCATGGCCTGCCTCACCCACCCCAGCCCAGGACCCCAGGCCTGGCTTCTTCCACTTGGTGGGGGCTTCTCAGGCTGCTGCTACCCAGAAGGCCCAGTCTGGGGATCGGGGCAGCGGCGGGAACACCACAGCCGCCTCCTGTGGAACCAAAGAGACGCAGCGCACAGGGAATAACAGCACAACCAGCGAGACCCAGAACATGGAGGTACGGGGTGAGCAGCGTGGCAGTGACGCAGGAGGGGGCCCCGTCCCTGCTGTAGCTCTGACTGCTGCTGCCACTCCCAGGCACGTCCCTATCTCTGTGGGGCACCCCGCCACCACCCCACAGCTCAAACCACCCTGCCCGACCACTGTCCCTGTCTCCAGTTTGCACAGCAGCCTCCCTGGCTGGACTGGCACTTGGCTGAGGGCACGCGGCAGGGTGACACTGGCAGACTCCCTTCATCCCACTCAATCCCTCTCCACCTCCCCAGTGACCAGGAGTCAGCACAAGGGACAGCGCAGGCAAAGAGCTGTGGCTCAGAGCAACCAGGCGACCTGCACCACCGTCAAGCTGTCAATGCTGAATAAATTCCCACAGGTGGGAATCAGCCCTCCTTCCTGCGAGCTCCTGTGAAAGAAGGCCCGGGGTCAGGAAGAAGCCCTACAGCCCAGGAGGAGGCCTCAATAATCACCTTACAGCACCCTCCACCCCAGGGAGCACTCAGAGCTCCTGAGTCAGGAAGGGATCTGAGGAGAAGGGGGTGCTCACAGGAGGCAGCCCGGCGTGTGGGAGGAGTGGAGGCAGCAAAGGCCCTGGGGCAACAGGAAATGAAGTTCAAGAGCCGATGGGCCAGTGGAGCTGGGGCTCGCAGAGGAGGGGGATGAGGTCACAGAGGCGGGGGCCAAGGGCAGGGACTGTGCCCCCATGCGCTGGCACGGGGAGGCCCAGGAGGGGGCTACAAGCCGGCAACAGCTGAAATCTGATTCATTTCTTTAAAAACATCTTCTTCCATAAGCAGGCATGGTTGCGCAGGCCAGTAACTCCAGCACCCAGGAGGCTGGGGCAGTAGGGTATCTGGGAGCTCAAGGCTAGCCAGGGCTACATAGCGAGTTCAAGGCCAGCCTAAACTATGCAGAGAGACCCTATCATGAAAAATTAAACCTTAAAGATAAAATAAAAACTCCTGGCTCCCGATGAATTAAGGATTGCCAAAGGGGTAGGGTACTGGCCAGATCGGGATGCACTTGGGTGGGCATCCAAGCGCGCGGTGGCTGGCTGGGTCAGGGGCAGACTGTCTTGTCTTCTGAAGGTCCCATGGGACCTCCTTAGGTGAGTGCAATTGAGGCGTGACAGTGACGGACCAGGGACAACAGCGGGCCTGCGGGGTCCACGAGGCCCACCGCCCAGTCCCTGCCTGCCACTCCCGCCACACCCCGACCAGGCCTCCCCTGCTGGCCAGCGGCCAACTCCACAGGTGGAGACACTAAGCCCTGAAGCCCAGGGTGGGTGGGAGCTGAGGGAGTTCTAGCTCTCGCCGGCCCGCAGGGCTCACTTGGGGGGTGAGGGAAGATGTCACCAGCAGTGCCACCGCCTCACTCTGAAGGATCGCGTCCCAGACGCGGTGCGACGCCGGTTCCCTAAATGTCATAGTCCCACGAGGTCCGTCCCGAGACCCTTTATTACTCGGACCGAGGCCGGTGATGGGAGAGGGGAGGCATCCACTCCAGGGGACCGGGAGGCTCAGGATGGGGGAGGGTCCAGCCCTGGGCTGGCGATGTCGCACTTCCTCTGGCGACAAAGCCCCGCACGTCGCCTGTCAAGCCCCCTCCCCCTCCCTGGCGCCTGGACCGGACTCCCGAGCCCCCGAGCTGTACAAGCCCGGGACCTGCTGCGCCAAGCAAGGGACCAGAGCCGGGGTCTCCACGGACCCCACCCCACCCGAGCCACTTCCGGGGGGAGCTGCGACCCGGAAATGGACGCGTTGTCAGGGCCTGGGAGCCAAATAGGGGTCAAGGGTCGGAGAGAGCCAGGGCAGGGTCAGCAGTAAACTCAAGGGAGGGTCGGACGTCATCGATCAGTGAAAGGGTCAGTCAAGACACCCCCGAGGGGACCAGTCAGGGCAAAGACGGGCAGCGGGGACTACGAGGGGCGGCGGGCAGGCGGTACTGTGTGGACTAGTGGAAGGGGGCGCGGGCCCGCGACTGCCCTTACCATCCTCTGCTCCCTCTGTCGCCGGCTGAGCCGCCGCCACCACAGCCACCTTCTCAGCCGCCGCGGCACAGCAACTTCCAGCCGCCGCACAGCGCACACTGATGGCGCCGCCACGCCCTATCATTGGCCCGCGCCCTACTCCCGCCTTCGCCGAATGTCCTCTGCGTGCTCCCATTGGCCAGACCTGATAACATATGCACTCCTTGGCCGCCACACCTCTTTTCACTATCAAGTGGAGTTGAGAAAGCAAAGCCCTGCCCAGAACCTGGAAGCGGCACAAGGGAGCAGGAAGTGGGCGGATGCCATGCCGCAATGCCTTATGGGATTTATGGTTCATCACTTCAGGAGTGGCGAGACCTCGCTAGGGTCTCTCTGGAGACTGAGATAGAAGGATCGCTGTAGGCTGGTCGCTGACTTGGGCTACACAATGAGTTAAATGCCAGCCTGAGCAAAGACCTTTTCTCAAGAAAGGCAACCAACAAAATCAATCTTGGAGCCGTGCATGGTGATGCACACCTGTAGTCCCAGCACTTGGGAGGCTGGGGCCGAAGGGTCCGTGCGAGTTCTAGACCAACCTGGACTATAAAAGTGAGCTCAAGGCCACCCTGAACTGCATAGCAAGACCCTGTCTCAAAAAGACCAAAAAAAAAAGTATTTAGTTCAGGGTCTCACACACAGCTCAGAGTGGTAGTGATCCTCCTGTGTTCAGCCTCCCCAGCACTGGGATTACAGGCCTGTGACACTATGCCCAGAGCCCAGACTCAGCGGCAAGCTCAGCGCGCCTGGGGTAAGGCCTGTGTGGCATGTTGTTTCGGATCAAACCTGGGTCCCTGTCCCTGCCTAGGTAGGCGCTTAGTCCACTGAGCTGTCTTGCTGACCCTATTTTTGTTTTTTTGAATGAATTTTACCTGTAATTCAGAGTGGCTTTGAAGTCACTATATAGGGCCAGGGAGCTAGCTCGATAGAATAAATGCCTGCCTGGCAGGCGCAGGGTCCTGAGTTCAATCCCCAGTACTACAAAACAAACAAAATGATGGCTTATATAACTGAACTCACTATATAGTCCAGGTTGACCTTAAACTCACAGTGTTCCTACCCTACTCCATTAGGATCTTTTTTAGTTTTTTGTGTTTTTACGTATGCAGTACCAGGGATTGAACTCAGGACCTTGTGCTTGCCAGGCAAGTGCTTATTCTACTGAGCTATCTCTCTGGCTACATTACGATCATGAGCTACTACATCTGGCCTTGAGTTTTTGTACTGACAATTTGAGTTGCTCAAACGCCTTTGGTGGCTGGCTAGGTGGAATCCAGCCCCACTTCCTGGGCCCTAAATTTTGGGTCCCTCGGAACTGCTTAGGTCTATGACCATGTGTGCTGCTGGACAGACGGGCCCCTTCTGAACAAAGCTGTAGGCCTCGCACATCACAAGTGCTCAGCGAACCGCTAACTGAAAGTCGAAATACAATGTTTCCAACCACAGCAGCGCTCAAAGGAAACAAAAACCCCATGACAGCCTGGGGGGGGGGGGCCTTGCCCTCAGGTCAACACCCACCCCAAGGGCCAAGCAAAGGGTCTGAAACCCTTCACCTTCCACATGGGCTTTCTGGAACTGTAAGTAGAGATTTGGGCATTAGTAGACATTTACTGATATTTAGAAACCACTGGTAATTTGGGAAGGACATAAATTCGTGACCATGCTTTCAAAAAAACTTTATCTTGGAGATGCCGTCTGAAACATTACAGAAAATAATTTGATGCCTGACATCAGCTTCGAAGTAACTGTGGGGAGGTGGAGGGCCGAGGGTACTCGGTGGTCACGCTGCACCGGGAAAATGGCGTGCGCGGTTACTTCCCATGGACTGCTGCGTGGGTGCGAAAGCCCCACCTTGCAAATGCGGGGTGGAGGTGGGGGTCGCTGCCTAGTGGGGCTGCCACGCCCCCATTTCTGTCCTGCCCAAATCTCCAGGCCATCCATCCTCACAACCTGCTGCAGTCCACTCTGCGTCTTCCGCGCTCCCACAGTGCCGCGATCCGAGGGTCGCGGTCCTCAGTGAGTCAGCGATGCGCGCCCCTTGAGCATGCGGCGCAGCACGACCTGGACCCCGGCCGGGGTGCTCAACCGCCGCACCCAGCCGTGCTTGCGCTTGCGCTTGATGTTGCTCGGCTGGTACTCGTTCCCGCGCGCCTTGCCGCGGGCCTGCAGCGGGGCGGGGGTCCCCAGCCACAGCCGGGGCTGGAGCCATCTGTGGGGAAAAGGAGACGGCGAGGAAGGTCAGCAGCGGACGCCGTGTGACCTCTGCGCGACGCCCAAACTCTCCGAGCCTCTCCCAGACGGAGATGAGTCGAAACGGGCGCTGCGCGAAGGCGCAAGGAGGAGTCGAGTCCTGCAGGCGGCGGAAGACTCGCGCCAGCCCCCGAATCGCCCACATTCCCAAATTTGGGGAGGATCAGGAGGACTCACCTGCTACCCAGCAGTGCCGCAGACCTTCCGGTGGGGCCCAATAACAATCCCGCCCCAAAAGCCATGGCCGGGCGCTGCTCAAGCGGCCCAAGCGGTCTTCTCCGATCGCCGGCCGGAACCGCTGCGGAGCAAAGGCTCCTGGGATATGTAGTTAGTCTTGGCGTAACCAACGCCGCAGTTTTAGTCCTGCGCACCACAACAGGGGTGCGGTGTTTCATTTTGACCACTAGGTGGCAGGCGAACGGCGCCGCCTCCACCTGCCCGTACGTGCAGGAAGGGCTGCTGGAAGTTGTAGTTCTTTCTCCTGTTCAACAATAGAGGGTGCCCTCGGCTGGCAGTGGCGCAGCTGGCTGGAGACACAGGAAACGGCTGGTTGGCCCTTTCACCCACATCAAGAGCGGGGCAGATGGCACACAGCTGGTTGGCACTCTTTCTCTGACCGCAGCCAAATCTCCGCCCCTTGGCAGGGAGCCCCGGAGGACTGAGTTCGAGCTATCTTTATGTCCTTGAAAGCAGTCCCTGCATGTTTTCTAGCTTCAATTCAGTCTTTAAAACTTGAGTGTCGCCTGGCAAGCCCAAGGTCCTGAGTTCAATCCTCCGTACCAAAAAATAAATAAATAAAAATAAAACGAGTGTCACGCTCGTGGTGAGCTTAACCTCGTCAGGTCCTAGAGGATTTGTTTATTTACTTATTTATTAACTCAGATCTGCACTTTCTCCCCTCACATATTTTCCTCCCCTCTCCATCGCGGCAGGAAAAATACCCAATTCCTCCTCCAGGCCAGCAAAGTCCTCCCTGCACAAGCTTCCAGAACTTCAACCATGCCTTCCTCTCTGCCTGGTACCTCTCCACGCTTTAAATCCTCTCCTTCCAACCTCATCCCCGCCCCAATTGAACCCTGACCTGTTCGGGCTCTCCCCATAAGTTCCCCCAGCATATGTCCAGTATATCCCAACTTGGGGCTGGCCCGGCCTGGAGCCTTTCTCTGAATGAATAAACTGTGTATGTCGTCTCTCAAGAGTGCCCCAGTAAGCAGAAGTGGGATGCGGAATCTGATACAGTTCCAGCAGCAAATTCCAGGGCTGAATCCAGAACCCGCAGTGATCACAGAGTGGCCAGCAAGGCATGCAACGCTGGCGGTCTTCACCTGCCTAACAGTATCACATGGGACATAGCAGCAGAAGGCCCGAAATGGAGGTCAGGGATGTGGTGGGGCACACTTCAGCAAAGGGCAGGTGGCATCCTGTGCCTTCCCTCCCCGCTCTTTTGGGCATCTGCCTGGCTCGGGGGGACCTTAGAGCTGGGGTTTCCGCCGCTGGCCACCAGCACCACCTGCAAACGCCGATTACTGGCTGGTTGTGAAACGTACTACCTAACTTCGCACAGCTCCTGTACTTCTTAAATAACGGTCCCAGGAACTGGCTTTACACAGCTGCAGATGCACAGCCCAACCTTGGCTCCCACTTGACTCGGCCTTTCCTGAGTCTGTTTCCCTGCTGAAATTGCAAAGATCTGCGAGTCTCTTGTTTCTGGAATGAAAAGGTCAACTCTGAGAAAGGAGGCGCGGGGGCTCTGTTTGGTGGACACAGGAGTGTTCAGAGTCAGAGCCTTGCCAGAGAGACTCATTGTCAGAGTAAGGGCTTGAGTGGTCCCTTGAAGGATACAAGGCCCTCAGGGCCCTGGCGGTAACCCCATCTACACCCTGAGCCAGGCCCCATCCCTCCCCCCACTAAGGTGAGTCCTTGAAAGAGGAGGTGCTGTTGCTGCCAGAGCCCGCCCCACCATGGAATCGCCGACTCTTATTGGACATCTAACTAGGCCAGCTAAACCCTTAGCAGTGATAGGTTCAGGTGTCCGCCCGTCCGCTCTAGGACCCGCCCCTCGGGGAGGGATTTAAAGGGCTGGCACCTACGTGGTGGTGGCGGCGGCGGGACGCTTCCACGCTGACCGTCTGCGGCCCGTGCTCGCTAGGGAAGACGCGCCCGGGCCGACTTTGCGCCACCATGTAAAGGTGCCCGCAGGCGGACGCTGCCTTCCGCGCCCGGGACCCCTCCTGCTAGCCACGGGGCCCGGGGCCCTCGATGAGGTGAGATTGGAGTGAACCCCGAGAGAGGTGCATCGATCCCCCAGCAGCTCCGCCTCGGGGCTGAGGGTTCACAAAGCCGCGTTAGGGCTCCTAGGAGGCCACGGAGCACCCGTGGCTGCGACCTGGCTGCAGAGATTACGGCACCTAGGAAGGGGTCTGGCGTGCTCCGGGGGCGCGCTCTTCAGCAGGGCGAGGGCCCCCTGGAGCGGGCGCGCGGCCTGCGTCCCCGCGTTGCTGCACGCAGGGTTGGCTCGGGTCGGGTCTCTAGCGCTCATCACGCAGCGGCACACAGGCCAGAGACAGGGACCGGGCTTGATCCCTGCTGTAGGCCCTCGGCAATGGGGATGCACTGCGCGAGTATCTCCTGGAGTTATGTAACCTCTTGTGGTTGCCATGGACACGGGGGGGGGGGCTGATCCAGGGGATCAGGATGGAGCCCGAAAGGCCCCCAGCAGGTCCTCGCCTTCATCACCGACGCAACGGTGGAGGCTGGTGTGCAGAACCCCAAGTTGGGGGTCCTTAGCCCAGGCTGGGGAGAGCAGCTTCACCCCGAGGCCACGCTAGGCCTCAGCCAACTGGAGGCTTAGGGAGCTGAGTGAGGCTCACTGGGTCCTGTCCCCTCCCCTTCAGGGGGCCCCTCCTTCAAGGCTCAGATTCAAGAGCCAGAGCCCAGAGATTGGATGGGCACTGTTTAAAATGCCCTCGGAGAAAGAGGGAGAGAGAGAGAGAGAGATAGAGAGAGAGAGAGAGGGAGAGAGAGCGCGAGCGAGCGAGAGAGCGCACGTCTGGGGAGATAGCTCAGGGGCACAAATGCCTGCTTGGCAAGTGCAAGGTCCTGAGTTTGATCACCGGTTCCACCCAAGAAAGAAAGAAAGATTACTGAAGTAAATGAATACATTAGCGAAAGAGTGCATGAGTGAATGAATGAATTACTGAAAGACTGCAGGAATGAATGAAAGCTTGGTCCTAGCAGGCCCTAACTGGTAACAGGGGTCTTCGACGCTGGGCCACATCTGCCATGATGTCACCTCCTCCAGGAGGCCCCCATCTACCCCTTGGCCATCTGCTGAAGTGGGTGATGGCCAGGCATTTGGGGGTGGACCCATAGGCAGCCCTGGCCTTCTCCGAGTAGGCCAGCGCTGTGCCCGGGGTGGTACCGGGCCCATGCTGCACAGGCCCCTGAGCCACCCCTCTACCCCCAGGACACACCATGCTGACCGGGGTGACCGAGGGCTTCCTCTGCTGCCTGCTGGGCTCGCCACCCAATGCTGTGGGGCCACTGGAGAGCGTCGAGTCCAGCGATGGCTACACCTTCGTGGAGGTCAAGCCCGGCCGCGTGCTGCGAGTGAAGCACGCGGGCCCCACACCGGCTCCCTCGCCCCCACCACCCCCGGACACTGCGCAGGGCGGCCGGGCAGGCCTGGTGCGCTGCCAGCGCCGGATCACCGTGTACCGAAACGGGCGGCTGCTGGTGGAGAACCTGGGCCGCGCGCCCCGCGCCGACCTTGGGCACGGGCAGGGTGGCTGTGAGCCCCCGGCTGCGCTCGAGGTGGAGCTGGCCGAACCTGCGGGCACCGAGGGCCGCGCACACGCTGGAGGCACGGGGAGCGGCCGGCGGCGTCGCACCCGGCGCCCCAAGAGGACCATTCACATTGACTGCGAGAAGCACATCACCAGCTGCAAGGGCGCGCAGGCCGACGTGGTGCTCTTCTTCATCCACGGCGTGGGCGGCTCGCTGGCCATCTGGAAGGAGCAGCTGGACTTCTTTGTGCGCCTGGGCTATGAGGTGGTGGCACCAGACCTGGCAGGCCACGGCGCCAGCTCGGCGCCTCAGGTGGCTGCCGCCTATACCTTCTACGCTCTGGCCGAGGACATGCGGGCCATCTTCAAGCGCTATGCCAAGAAACGCAACGTGCTTATCGGGCACTCTTACGGGTAAGTGCTCCTGGCCTGGGGGGCAGGGCTAGACCAGCCCCACAGGCTGGGCCCTCCTTGACAGTGGCCGGAATGGTGGTGTATACCTGTAATCTCAGCCCTCCAAAGGCTGAGGTAGACAGCTAGTGAACTTGAGGCCAGCCTGGGCGACAGAGAGGGTTGGGAATACCCTGGACTACATAAGAAGACTCTGCCTCAAAAAATAAATGAAGTTGGGCTGGCGAGATGGCTCAGCGGTCTAAAGCGCCTGCTTAGGCAAGCTTAGGCAATTGCAGGGACCACAGTTTGATCCCTGGCACCACATGCTGCGCCAGCCCCACTCCCAGGGCAGGCTGAGCTGGCCATAATAAAACAAATAAAAAAATTCTAAAACTAAATAAATGAAGTATAGTGGTGCTCACTTGAATCCCAGTGGTTGTGAGGCTGAGACAGAAGGGTCTCGAGCCCAAGCTGCGTAGTGAGACCCTGTACCAAATAAATAAAACTTTTATCTTTCTGGTACTGGGGATTGAACTCAGGATCTTGTACTTGTCAGGCAATCACTTATACTGTTGAGCTATATCCCCAGCTTCCCCCTCCCCCCATTTTTTTTTTTCTTTTTAATGTAAAAAGAAAAAGAAGGCAGGCCACTGGGCCAGAAAGTGTAGCTGGCGCAGTGCCACGCACTTGCACAGGACACAGGGGATCCCCTGTTTACATCTCCAACACTGCAGCAGAGAAGAGGAGGAAATCTTTTAAAATTAACATCTGCAAGAAAACTAGGATTTCTGCCACGATTTTTTTTTTTTTTTTGGCAGGACAGGGGTTTGAATTCCTCACAACCTGGCATGTGCAGGCAGGCACTTATGCCATGGAGCTATCTCCCCAGCCCCTGTCTGCCCTGATTGCTATTATAGATTTTTCTTTTTTTTTTTTTTTTTACGTATATTTAGTTGTCACGGGGTCTCATTGCACAGCTGGGACTCCTGGTTATCTTCCCGCTTTCAGCCTCCCCAGGGCTGATATTACAGGCATGAGCCACTGTGGCTGGACTCTGGCTGGCTCTGCCCACCCTGGGGGCCGGGCTCCAACCATGGCCTCTGTGCTTGCCTAAGGTAAGCAGGCGCTTTAGTTTGCTAAGCTATCTCATCTGCCCCTATTGTAGATGTTTAAAAATTTACTCTTGGACTGGGGAGATAGCTCAGTGGAGTAAGCGCTTGCCTAGCAAGCACAAGGTCCTGAGTTCAATCCCTGGTACCCCTCCCAAAAAATTCTTATGATTTATTGCTTAGTGAGTGGTGTACATTGTTTGGGTACCCTGTGATCATTCAATACATATCTGTAGCCTGCAGTCATTAAACGAGGGCAGCAGTTAGCATTCCCACCCCCATGGGAATGCTTTCATCACTTGGCTCACATGCCGTGGATGTGCACTCTTGATAGGTCAGTGTGAGAATATGACACACTCACCGCACGCGGCTGGAACCAGGCTCACTAATGTTTCCATTGGCATCGCACGCTCTTCTGGTTACTCATAAGGACTGTCTGCTACCTTTTTTTTTTTTTTTAATTATGGCCGGCTCAGCCTTCCCTGGGGATGGAGCTGGCACAGCATGTGGTGCCGGAGATCAAACTTCGGTCCCTGCGGTTGCCTAAGCAGGCGCTTTAGACCGCTGAGCCATCTTGCCGGCCCAGGACTGTCTTCTAGTTAGTCATAAGATAAGCCAAGTGTGGTGGCCTTCTTTGGAGACTGCGGCAGGAGAATGGGAAGTTCAAGGACAGGCTAGGAAATTTGTAAGACCCTATCAAAATAAAATTTAAGGGCTGGTGAGATGTCTTAGTGGTCTCAAGCGCGTGCGTTGAGAAGTTTAGGCCACCGCAGGGACTGAGGCTCCATCCCAGGCACCATATGCTGCGCCGCCTCCCACCCCCAGGGAAGGCTGAGCCGGCCATAACACGAACAAATAAATGTGGTTTAAGAAAATAAAATAAACTTTAAAATAAATAAATAAATAAAATTTAAAATGCACATGAGTGTATGCATGTGCAAAAAGGCAAGGACAGGCTTTCCTGGCCCAGGGAGGCCTCCTTCCTTCGGTGTACAACATTGTCTTGTTTGTTTGTTTGTTTGTTTTGGGGGCTGGCTCAGCATGTGGTCCTTGAACTTGCCTAAGCTTGCTTAAGCAGGCACTTTAGACCTCTGAGCTATCTCACCAGCCCCGTGTTGTTTTCGTAGCAGGAACTGAACTCCGAACCTCCAGCTTGCCAGGCAGGCCCTGTGCTGAGGAGCTGTATCCCTGGCCCCTACACACACTGTTTTCAAGTAGTGCTTCAACACCCCGTCACTGTTAACTACTGGGCCTCGCGGGCCTTTCCGAGGAAGCCATAGGTGCCTTGCAGGATCCCTGGTGGGCGCTGTGACACCAGGACTGTCTTTAAGTGGAGCCAGGGGTCCCTGTGTGTGCAGAATCACAGCCACCAGAAACAGTTGCTTTAGGTGGGTTTCAGAATCGGCTGCTCTGGGGGTCTCTGCAGCTGGCGAGGGCTGGGGGGCTGAGCGAATCTTCTGACCCGCTCTCCTGAGGGACTGGCTCCGTGTCTGGCACTGGACAGGCCACTTGTTCCAGCCACTGGGCAGTCAGTGGAGCTGTGTGTTAGGGGTGATGGCCCACGCAGTTAGGCAAGAAAGAGCAGTAATTGTGGAAGGATCGGAAGAGGCACCGAGCCAATGATAGCCCAGCTCTGTGAGGAGCTTGCGTTGTCTCACCTGTGGGGAATCCGGGTTCCATTTCCTGCTGAGAAAAAGAGCTCTGGTTTGTTTACATGACCTCTCCAGATGTTGGTGCTGTGACGCCTGGATTCCTCTAATTAAATGAGTACCCGTCTGCGGTAACTCCCATGGCCTTAGAGCAACACTGTCACCACTACTTGGATGTGGAAGTTGAAGCTCAGAGAGCTCCAGCTACCTGCCCCAGGCCACAAGTGACTCATCACATAGCCCTGCCTGCGCCACCCTGCTTTTTTCTCTCCTTTGGGCGGGGCTCAGCTGGGTTCCTGGCCCATCTCTTCCGCCCCGCCTGCCTCTTCCAATGCTGGGCACAGACTCTAGGGCCTCCCTCCAGCTAGGCACCACTCGGCCACGAGCTCTGCCCCAGTCCACAGCAAACTCTTTCTCTTCTTCTGTATCTGGTACGGGATCTCACGACACAGTTCGTAATTGTAGTGCTCCTCCTGTCTCAGACTCCCCAGCGCTGGGATTACAGGCCTGCGCCACCATGCCTAGACGACCTAACAGTGAAACTTTTTGGTTTACAAACCACAGAATCTCTGCTGAAACTTTGCAGCTCCGGTGTTTTTTTTTTTTTGGATACAGGGTCTCCATTTGCAAGGCTGAACTTGATCTCACTTTGTAGCCCAGGCTGACCCTTGGAGCAATCTTCTGGCCTCAGCCTCCCAAGTGCTGGGATTACAGGAGTGTGCCAACACCCTCAGCACAACTCTACTCTTGTCTCATAGAAGCGGCCAAGCAAGACTGTTCTTCCTTAAAATTTGATTTACAAAATAGTGTATGAATCTCCCAGATCAGAAATCTGATGTACAAACACAAGCCGCCAACCCCAGTGGGATTACAGGCATGCACGCCCAGGAGTGTAGGAAGCACAGGCCAGTCATCCCAGTTACTCAGGAAGCTTGAGTCAGGACTACTGCAAGTTGGAGGCCTGCTTGAGCAACTTATTGAAACCCTGCATTCAAGCGAAAAAAAGTGCTAGGGGTGTAGCTCCATGGCAGCAAGCTTGCCTAGCCTGTGAGAGTCACAGGGTAGCATCTTCAGTACTGAATGAAAATGCATATACAGGGCCGGGGAGATAGCTCAGTAGAATAAGCACTTGCCTGCAAGAATAGGGTCCTGAGTTCAATCCCTGGTACTAAATAAATAAATAAATAAATAAATAAAATGTCTATTATTAAAAAAAAATGCTGGGGTTGGGGACATAGCTTCATGGCACAAGTGACCACCTGGCAAGTGCAAGCTCCTGAGTTTGAACCCTAATCCCATAAAAAAAAAAAAAAAAGAAAAAAAGAAATATTGGGGCCAGCGAGATAGCTCAGTAGTCTAAAGCGCCTGCTTAGGCAAGCTTAGGCAACCACAGAAACCATGGTTTGATCCCCAGCACCACATGTGGCACCAGCCCCACCCCTAGGGCAGGCTGAGCTGACCATAACATACATATATACATACATACATACATAAGTAGGGGCCAACAAGAAGGCTTAGTCGTCTAAAGCACCTGCTTAGGCAACCGCAGGGACCAAAGTTCGTTCCCCGGCACCACATGCTGCGCCAGCCCCACCCCCAGGGCACACTGAGCTGACCATAATGTAAATATATAAATAAAATTTTTAAAGAGTGCATATACAGGGCTGGGGAGATACGTCAGTTCTAATGGGCCTGGCGCAAGGATCCTGAGTTTGATCCCCAGGACCTAGGGGAAGAAGAAAACATATATAAATGAGGTCCTACGCCTAGATCCCCTCTCTAACAAAACAGCAAAAACCCCAACTCCCAATCTGAGAATTTTTGGACAAAAAAGGGACCTCTGCCCAGGGCGACCCTAGGGTAGGCAGAGTTGGCGTTGCTTGGGGTCCCTGTAGCTGCCCCCGCTGACCTCCGCCCTGATCTCGTCCCCTTCCGCCAGAGTCTCCTTCTGCACTTTCCTGGCCCATGAGTACCCGGACCTGGTGCACAAGGTGATCATGATCAACGGCGGCGGCCCCACGGCGCTGGAGCCCAGCATCTGCTCCATCTTCAACATGCCCGCGTGCGTCCTGCACTGCTTGTCCCCCTGCCTGGCCTGGAGCTTCCTCAAGTGAGTACCACTGCCATCCGCCTGCAACCATCCTCCCAAAGTGGGGTGGAGGGAGGCTACAGGGAGCCCAGAAGGGGGCCCTGGGCCCAGCTGTCGGTGTCCCGTCCCCCCCCCCCGCCCCGCCCCGCCAGGGCCGGCTTTGCGCGCCAAGGGGCCAAGGAGAAGCAGCTGCTGAAGGAGGGCAATGCATTCAACGTGTCGTCCTTTGTGCTGCGGGCCATGATGAGTGGCCAGTACTGGCCTGAGGGTGACGAAGTGTACCATGCCGAGCTGACCGTGCCTGTGCTGCTTGTCCACGGCATGCACGACAAATTTGTTCCGGTGGAGGAGGACCAGCGAATGGCAGAGGTAGGAGAGGAACCGGAGCCGCCATACCCACCAGCAAAGTGCTCGTTGGGGGGTGGGGGGGGTGTGGCGTTTGGTGGGTGTGGCTTTCCTGGGGTGTGGCTTGGGGCGTGGCCTGAGAACCTGCGCAGGCAAAGAGATTTTTGTATGGGCGTTGGCTTGTGTGTGGGTATGGTCTCTAGGATTTTTTCTTTTCTTTTTTGCTGTAATGGGGATTGAACTTGGGACCTTGGGCTTACCAGGCAGGCACTTATGCCACTGAGCTATAGCCCCGGCCCCCTAGGGATTTTTTGTCTTTGTGAGACAGGATCACACTATTCAGTTCAGCCTGGACTGACTCCTTTGTGGTTCAGGATGGCCTCAAATTCAGTGATCCTCCTGTCTCAGCCTCCCAAGTGCTGGCATCACAGGTGTGCGCCACCCCTTCATCTTCTAGATATGATTTTTATTATTTTTTTAATGTATTTAGTATGCGCACCTCGGGGGCAGGGCCAGCATAGCACAGTTGGGAATCAAACCCCGGTCCCTGTGCCTGCCTAAGCAGGCGCTTTAATCTGTGAGCTATCTGGCTGGCCCTGGATATTTTAGGTGTGCTTGTGTCTTCTGACCCCAGCATCAGCTCTAGAGTCAAAGGTAGAATCCCCCTGTAAGCAGGGCTCCCTGTCCCCAGTCCCTACAGGAAAACCTCTCCCCGGCTGAGGTTTTGCATGAGACCAACGACAGTTTCTATAGATCTGGGCAAAGGAGGGGCTGGGGACCTTTATGTTAGAGGTCTGGAAGAAAGGATCTCAGGGCCTTCGCACCTCAGGTAGCTCAGCACTGGCGTTTTAAAACCAGTATCAGCCGGCATGGTGGCTTACACTTATAATCCCAGCACTTGGGAGGCACGGGCAGGAGGATCGTGAGTTTGAGATCAGCCCGGGCTACAAGCAAGACTTCGTCTCATAAATAAGTAACTACCAAGGGTGATTCTGTCCCTCTCCTTTTTTTTTATGGCTGGCTCAGCCTGCCCTTGGGGATGGGGCTGGCGCAGCATGTGGTGCCAGGGATCGAACTGCGGATCCTGCGGTTGCCTAAGCTTTCCTAAACAGGCGCTTTAGACCACTGAACCATCTCGCCGGCCCCATGTCCCTCTCCTTTCAGGTGGGAGCAAGTGCTCTGACATCTGTGGGTGGAGGTGGGGAGGCCACTTGGCACCATCCACAAGACACAAAACGCCATCCAGAACGTCCACGCCTCCGCTGCCAGTGGGCCGAGGCTTGACAGTCGCAGTTTGTTACCAGGGAGTCACTTGGCAATGTCTGGAAAGTTTAGCGGTTTGGGGTTTTGTACTGCGGACTGAATTCAGAGCCCTCCCACTGAACAACATCCCGGTCCCTTTTATGTTTTATTTTTCGGCCTGGACTCTTGCTAACTCACTGGCCTGCTTGTGGTGGACTGGAACTTTTGATCCTCCAAGAGCGCCTCCAGGCCTGGTTTATCTGGGAAGGTTTCTGGAGGCCATATGGACTCTTGAGTGGGTAGCTCACACCCTAAGGACAGCGGCCCCCCCCCCCAGCAGGCACTTCCGGCGTGCTGTGCCCTCCCCACCCCCATCCTGAGCCTGCCTGTCCTTGCAGATCCTGCTGCTGGCCTTCCTCAAGCTCATCGACGAGGGCAGCCACATGGTGATGCTGGAGTGCCCGGAGACGGTGAACACACTGCTCCACGAGTTTCTGCTCTGGGAGCCCGAGCCCTCACCCAGGGCCCTACCGGAGCCCCAGCCGGCGACGGCCGAGGAGAAGTAGCTGTGCCCTGCACCGCGCGCATTACAGGACCGCAGCCACTTAGGTCTGCGGGCGGGCGCCTGGGCGGGGCGTCCGCAGCGGTGGGCGGGCCGCGCCTCAGTGGGCGGGGCCTGGCAGGAGACGCCCCCGGGGCGTGGGGCCGCGCGTGTGCAGAGTAGTCCGGTTCGCTTCCTGTCTGTGCGCCCAGCGCTGTCGGCCAACGGAGGATGTCGATGTACAGAAGTCCCGCCGCAGCGCCATGCAATGCTGCCTACCGCTCTGTCTTCCGTGTCACCTGTGCTTGTCCAGGGACTTTCTTCCTTCTTGAAGGGTGTCCGTCCCTTTGCCCAAGACCCGCCCCCATGCCCCACTCCTAGGCGCTGGGAGCTACTGTTGCCCAGGGGGAGGGACTGGGGTGGGGCTGACCCCCAAACTGCACCCCACCTGTAACTCAATAAACATAAGCAACAGTCGGAGCCTCTAGCCTGTGCAGGGCGGCCCAAGGACCTTAGATCTATACCACACCCGCCCAGCCTCAGTTTCTCAGCCTTGTCCCCAACCCCTTCAGGGCTCACCTTGGGCTATGGAGGGCCACCTGGCTTCCTGCAGTCAACCTCCACACAGGCTGTCAGGGGCTGAACTCCCTGTCCCCAACAGGGAGCAGGAGATTAAGAGATTGAGCTAAGGCTCCATAGCTTTTGTGTAGGATTAGAGCGGCAATAATTGAGTACCCACTGTATACCTACCCATGCGTGGAGCTGCCAGCACCCCTCCGCGACATACTCCACACCCCACCAAGTCACTGGGCCTCTGAATGTTATTCTGAAGCCTGTCCCGTTTAGAATTTCTCCTCCCTCTGCCTGTTTGAGCCTACCTGCAGTCTCCACTGGGAGTTTGTGCCAGCAACTCTGCCCTTAGTTCTCCATGACTGCCACTTGGATGGAGAGGGGCCCTGACCTCTGGTCAACACTCCTACAATGCACAGGGATGGCCCCCAGGGCAGAGTCATTCGACTACAGGTTGGCATGGTAGCATGTTCCTGTCTATCCCAGCACTGGGAGGCTGCAGCAGAAGGGTGGCAAGTGTGAGACCAGGCTGGTCAATTTATTATGTATTTGGTGCAGGGTCTACAGAGTCTCACTACCTACATCTGACTTGTAGTGATTCTCCCGTTTTCCTAAGCATTGAAGTTGTCTCAGTGGCTGTGTCAGTGCGCCCTGGGGACAGGGCTGGCATGTCATGCTGGGGAGCAAACCTGGCTACTGTACTCTGCCTAAGCAGTGCTTTAGTCTGCTGAGCTATCTGGCCAGCCCTTAGTCTGGTCAAAAAACAGAGACCCTGTCTCAAAGTAACACTGAAAGAGGCTAAGGGAGGCCGGGCATAGTGGCCCAAGCCTGTAATCTCAGCAATTGGGAGGCTGAGGCATGAGGATTGCGACAAGTTTCAGGCAGCCTTGGATACATAGTGAGACTATTAAAAAAAAAAAAAAAAAAAGGCTAGCAGAAACAGGAGGATCACTACAAGTCTAAGCTGTGTAGCAAGACCCTGTACCAAATACATTAAAAAGGAAAGAAAAAACAAGAGGCTGGCCGGGCACGGTAGCACATGGCTGTAATCCCAGCACTGGGGAGGCTGGGGGAGGCTGAGGCAGGAGGATTGGTGCGCGTTCGAGACCAGCCTGGGCTACAAAAGTGAGCTCAAGGCCAGCCTGAGCTGCATAGCGAGACTCAGCACCTCAAAAGGAAGAACAAAAGATTAACACTCTGGAGTTGGCACTCAGTCCTAGAGCCCTGGCCTGCCTTCCTTTATTTTTTTGTGCTGAAGATCTAAACCAGTGCCTCAGCACTGAGCCACACCCCCAGCCCCTTCGGTGCTCGTTTATTTTGAGCCAAGCTCTCAAGGAGTCTCTACATTTCTTGATCCTCCTGCCTCAGCCTCCCAGGGCCAGGATGGCAGGCCCACTCCCTCACTGCACCACCGTGCAGAGGCCAGCCCCTCCCCTGCAGCTGCCGGGAGGGGGTCACACCACTCTGTCCAGGGCATGCACTGAGGCCCAAACAGACACAAAACTACCCCAGGGCTCCTGAGCCCTGAGGCCATGAGCCTGAGTCTGAGAAGGGCAGATGCCCCGTGGGGAGCTGAGGAAACCCCAGCCAGTCCATCTGTGGGTGCACTGTGTCTGGAACACACAAGTGGCCTTGGAGCCGGGTGTGGTGGTGGTACATGCCTGTAGTCCCAGGAGTTGGAGGCTGAGGCAGGAAAATCAAGGGCCGCCTGAGCTATGTAGCTCAGTCTTAGGAAGAAAGAAAAGCAGCCTGGGGCCATATTATAGGTAAGATCTAGAGTGTCCCCCAAAAGCCTGTGCATGGCAGAGAATGGGGTCATGGGGCGCTGTGCTCATCTGGGTGTGGAGCCTGGCTGGCGGAAGCCATGGCTCTAACCTGCGTGATGGGTGCTTATGCCCAGGTCCGCCATCGCCAACACCTGACCGCCCTGTGGCGAGCAGCTCCCCCTCGCCACGGCCCTCCGCCATGATGCTCCGACCCCGGAGCCAGATGGCCACGGACTGCATACATGAACCAAAACACACCTCTTTTCCTTTTAGTCCTATCAGGAATTTTGTCCCAGCCATGGGAAAGTGACTAAAACAATCCACAAAAGCCAGGCACGGAGGTGCACATCCATAATGTCACTACTCAGGGGGCTGAGGCAAGAGGGCCAAAGTGCCTTCAAGGCCACCCTAGGCTTTATGATGAGACCGTATCTCAGAAAAATAAAGGCAACCCGCAGAGACTGCCAGAGCAGCAAAGTATTCAAGACACCTTTTGGGTTGCCCCTTGATTTCCTCCTATAATGGGACTGTATTGGTCAGGGTTTTACTTAGAGGAACAGAAAGATATAAGGAACGGAGATTAACACAAAATATACAATCTATAAGGAGTTACAAGATTGGCTCACAATAGTCAGCCACAGAGTCAGATGAGGAAGCGTGCAGAGGGTGTCTGCACACTCCGGACTGGAGAATTCAGTCCCGAGGTCTGAAACTCACTGCAGTGCTCCGTGTAAGTCTCTATCCGTCGGCTGATGGGTCCGCGATAGAAGACTGAAGTGTCTGTGATGGACGCTGAAGAGTCCACGACAGATGGTGAAAGATCCAAGCTGGAGGCTGAAGAGTCTGCGCTGCAAGCCAGACGATGAAGTCCAGGCTGAATGTGAAGACTGAAGCTTCTCCGAGGAAGTGACGTCTTGACTCCTTCCTCAGCCCTTTAGAAAGTCTCTGTGCTCCAGTCATACCCTAGCATGGGCCCTTGATCCCGCTCTAGGGAGGAGCCAATCATATCCTAGGCAGGCCCTGATCCTGCTCCAGGAAGGAACCAATTGTTGGGGCGGGACTCCAACCAACAGGGAGCCAGGCCCCTCAGTCATCCAGCCAAGTTGACGCAACGTATCAACCACTACAGGGACGCTCACTTCCTTTCCGGCAGTTATGTTCACAGAGCCTACCTCAGGCAGAAAAGGGCCTATCCGAAGGCTTCTGACACACACACACACACACACGTGCGCACATACGCACGGGCACGCGCACACACGCAGCCCACCGTGTAGTCACAGAGGGGTTTGCTCTCAGCTCAGGGACAGCAGCCAGTGCGACATCTGTCCACGATGGACAGCCAACGCCAGCACTCATCCCCGCGCCTGGATGTCCTCAGGCCGAAGCTCCCGCTCGCCCTCGGCCAGGAAGATGAGCAGCGCACGGTGCAGCAGGTGTACCCCCAAGCGCCGCCGCCGGGCTGCAGGCCAACTCGACACCCTGCCGTAGTAGTGCCCTTGCTTCTGGTTGGTTAGGGTCTGGACTCCTGGTGAGATGGGAAGCAGGGTCATGGGGCCAGCCTTGGGTACCTTTGCCTAGCAAGGGGAGGATGGCAAAGACCTCCCTACTCCCCCTCAAGTGGGGATAAACAGTCGGAGCCAACTATATGCACGTGTGGGTATGGAGTAGGTGCTCCATAGTGAGTGAATAAACAGCCCTGAATGGGAAGGACTGAGGCACCTACCTAGGGCATCCACGAGGCAAGCCTCCCGCGTGTAAGCCTCCACAGCCACCACGTGCTGGAAGCAGTGCAGAGAGACCACGCCACGGCCACTGTCCCAGATGTCCAGGATGTGGCGCACCTTGGGGCAGGCCTGGGGAGCAGGACAGGGGCAGGGGGTCACTCCTAACCCCCTCTTCCCTCACCTCCAACAGCCCGGCTGCACCTGCCTGCCTGACCCAGTCGGGTCGGCACACCTGTCTTCCTGGCCGCCCACGGTAACCAAGCGCCTCCCAGAGGTGGACGTCCGGCCGGGAACGCGTCCCCTTGCCCACATAGAAGATGGCGCGGACGAAGGTCTGAAGACACTGGGCTGGGGTCAGTGAGGAGGCTCGGGCTGGCAGGTCCTGAGTCTCCCTGGAGAGAAGGGATGTGTTATGGTTTGTATCTAGTTGACCCCCCAAAGCCTCATGTAAATCATGGGGCTGTCAAGCACACAGCTCGAGGGGCGTGGCCAAAGTACCAGGGCGGGGCTTGAGGGGGCATGGCCAAGAGAAGTGCAAACTCTTAAACTGACAGCACGTGCTGTCAAAGGTTCCCCCCCAAAAGGCGGCGATTTCTCAGAGGTATGAAGCAGATCATCCTGGACACAGCAGCGCCCCAGCCCCTCCTCCATACCCTATAAAGTGGGGGCAGCATCTTGAAACCTCTAGTAACTGTGAGCTAAAGGACCCCTGCCTGCAGCCTAGAGCCCTGGAGAGGCAGCTGCTCTCCAAGGTCCCCAGACCCTTTCATAAAAAGTCAATGACCAGAGAGAACTGTCCCTTCCCGAAGGCCCCAAGGCGAATGTGACTCTAGCCCTCCCCCAACAGCCTTCTGCCTGGGGTACCTGGGGTCCAGCAGCAGATATGTGAAGCAGGACTTCGTTACGCCCTCCCGCCACCTCTTTGAGGGATTCGGCCGCTGGAACTGCTGGGCCATCGCGTCCTCATCTGCCTGGCACGCAGGGATGCGGCCTGTCCGCAGGGCCTCGGCCAGTTCCGGGCTGTACTCCGAAAAGTCCGAGTCTGGGAGGGGACACTGAGTCAGGGAGCAGGGGGCAGGGGACTCAGGGAGCTGGTGAGAGTGGGCTGACCGCTGGGCTTCCAGGACGCCCTGCCCCAGACTGACTAACCTGGCCCAGCCCAGGCCTCTTCTGGCCCTGGTGACTGACGGCGGCTGAAAGGAGAGACAGTGCAGTCGTGGAATGCCGGGGATATGCATGGCAGCCGTAGGCTGGGAGTGGCGGGGGCTGGAGCGGTGGCAACCAGCGGGACCTTGCAGGCAGGCACCAGTTCGCTTTCCTCTCTGGTGCTGGCCTCGTCCTCTGTCAGCCAAAGGGCGGCTGTATCACCACCGAGGGGCGGCTGCTCATCCACCAGGGGGCGGAGGCTGGGCTGCGGTGAGGAGCTGTGGGCTGCGCCCGAGCCCATGAGGGGTGGGAAAAAGGTGGCCCGGGGCGGGGACAGAGCCATGGCCCACAGCCGGGCGCAGAGCTTGGCCTCTGGGCCCGAGGGCTCTGGGCAGCTTGTAGGCCTCCGGGCTGCCCGCAGCCAGCTGAGCTCCTCCCCGGGCAACGACCCTGCCCCAGCAGCATTTCGCTCAGAGGTTCGGTCCTCTGGGCCAGAAACCTCCACCGCGGTTACAAATGAAGGCTCCTCGGAGCTGTAGTCCCCGTCTCTGAGTATGGACCCAGAGCCCCCGTCTTCATCCACAGCGTCGGGAGGACTGATGGCCTCCAGGCTGGGGCCCAGGCCCATGTCCCCACACTTGGACTGGACTTGCCAGAGCACAGGCTGCAGGATTGCCTTGGGGGATGAGAGGACGTCTCCTGAAGAGGTCAGAAGGGAAGGGGACACAGACTTGGAACCCAGTCAGAGCCTGAGACAGGTGTGGGGACTTCAGAGCCAGGGTCATTCCAGCAGGGTTTAGTGGGGCAGGTGTGTAATCCCAGCATGGGGAGGCTGAGGCAAGAGGATCCCAACTTCAAGACGTGCTGCCCCACCTAGCTTATTAGTGAATCTCAGTATAGATCCTCAAAAAGGACTGGGGTGCAGCCGCGAAGGTGCTGAGTTTCCTCCCTAGTCTAAAGTAAGGAGGGGCCGGGGAGATAGCTCAGGGGCCCAAGTGCCTGCCTGGCATGTGCAAAGTCCTGAGTTTGATCCCCGGTTTTGCAAAAGAAAAAAAAAAAAAAAAAGGTAAGGAAAGCAAGAAAGCAGATGGAAGAAAAAAAAGCAGGCTGAGCAGAGTCTCAGAGCCACAGGCCCCTCACCGCGGGTCTCTGTGGTCACCGTCGCCGTCGCTGATGTTGGGCAGCCCGGCGAGCACAGGCCCCACAGGATTCGCGCACAATCCCCGTGTCCCTGCTGCTCCGCGAGGTCCAGCGGCCGGAGTCCGTCCTACGGGTGCGGTCAGCAGAGGACATCGGTCCCGGCCTCGTGGCGATCTCCGCCCTACCCCGCCTCGCAGGGATCCCCACCTGGTCTCGTAGCACGGGATCCGCCCCGTGGTGCAGCAGCATCTCCAGGCTGCGGGGACAGCCCCAGGCGGCGGCTACGTGCAGCGGTGTCAGCCCCTCGGCGGAGCTAGGACGGGGCTGGGTCACCGCGGGTAGGGCCCCGGCTCCCATCCGTGCCCAGGACCTGGCCTCCAGCCCGGACTGCAGCCCATGCGGCCCCACTCACCGAGCATTGGGGTCCCCGCCGCGCCGCAGTAGTGCCCCGAGGCAGCACAGCCCGAGCCGGCCCCGCGCCCGGGCCGCCAAGTGCAGGGGGGCAGCGCCATCCTCCAGAACCAGGTTGGGGTCCGCCCCGCAAGTGAGCAGTGCCTCCACCTCCCTGCACCGGAGCAGGAGTCGGGGAACACAGGACAGGGGACGAGGACAGGGGTCAGGAGGACCCGGGACGGAGATCCGGGGACCCGGAACAGGGATGGCAGTACCAGGACAGGGGTAAGATAGACCCGCCCTGGGCCGGCCCAGCCCACCTCGGCTTCTCCTGCACCAGTGCCGCCCGCAGCTGCCAGGCCAGGCGGACCGCGGTCTCCGTGTCCGCGGCCGCGATGCCCATTTCCCCAGCTGCTGCGCTCCTGTCCCCGCCTTGTCGCCGCCCGGGGCGCTGGGCTACCGCTTTCCAACTTCCCGCGCTGGCAGAGTGCGCACGCGTCGCCCCGCCCCCCGGCCCGGGTCGCAGCCGGGCGACAGTGTCTAGTGTCCCCGGAGACGCCAACCCACACCGCAGCGCCGTCCACATCTCGTTCGGGGCTTCGTGCCCACTGGAGCCTGGACACCCCCGACGGCGCGCAGGCAGGGCCTGGGCCGCCCGATAAGGGACTGGGCTCGGGGAGGCAAAGGGTGTGCCGTTATCTGGTCCCCAAACTGGGGCTAGGGAAGCTCCATCGAGAGGAGGAGCCAGAGCCGGAGACCCGGGGGACCCCTGCCAGCCAGAACCGCAGTGGCCTCCCTTAGCGCATTCTGACCCTTATGTTGCCCAGGATGGGCTTGAACTTCTGAACTCTCGCGCCTCAGCCTCCAGGGAAGCTGAGATAACAGGCACGGCACCGCGTCCAGCTCCAGCCCCCACTTTTATTTATCTATTTAATTTTTAAATTTTTGTCTTTTTGAGACAGGGTCTTGCCATGCAGTTCAGTCTTGCTTTGAGCTCACTTTTTGTAGCCCTGGCTGGTCTCGAACTTGCACTGATCCTCCTGCCTCAGTCTCCCAAATGCTGGAATTACAGGCCTAAACCACCACGCGTGGCTTCATTTTTTTTTTTTTTTTGCGGGATCGGGGTTCGAACTCACGACCTTGCACTTGCCAGGCAGGCACTTGTGCCACGGAGCTATCTCCCTGGCCCCTGGCCCCCCACTTTTAGAAGTCCTGAGTCTGACCTCCAGTGCAGTAGCGCTGAGTCTGTTGCCCTGCCGGAGGATGTCTTCAAGGGTTTTAAACTGTCATCTGCAAACCCAGCGTGTCAACCTGACCAAGGGGAACCATATTTAGGCACAGGAGGTGACACGCAGTAGGAGCCCCGCCGGTGCCATGGCACGAAAGCGGATCCTCAGTAATGAAACTGTGTTCTGGGCTAGCCAGATAGCTCAGCGATTAAAGCACCTGCAGGCAGACACAGAGGCTGGGGATTCGATCCCTGGCCTGGCGCGCTGAGCTGGCGATCGAGACTAGGTTATGGGGGCACATGCCTGTATCCCAGTGCTTGGGAGGATGAAAACAGGAGGATCACTATGAGTCCGACCTACGTAGTGAGACCCTGTACTAAATACATAAAAAATAAAATTAAAAAAAACTGCTTTGCATGACCCGAGTGGGTAAGACTTCTTGTAGTGAGGCGTCCCCGGCTCCCAGGGTGTAGGAAGGAGGCAATCTACAGGGAAGAGGATAACGGGCCTTAACAATCTGAGCAGCCCAGGAACCATGATTGGCTCAACCTTGAGCCACGTGACCAAAAAGTCCAATCACATTTAGGTACTGAGGCTGTAGCAGGGTGAGGCCACACCCCTTGGGGGGGGGCGGCGCTCCCAGATGGCCTCACCCTGGGCTCCTGAGCACTGCTCCGCTCGCAGCCGGCCCGCGGAAGCCACTCACCCTCCTCTGCCCTGGATATACTTGTACCAATCCTGGGTTAGTATCTGTCAGGTTTTTTGTTTTTGTTTTCCATTTTATGTATCTGTCAGATTTTATTTTGATGCCAAAAATGACAAACAACAAAAATGACAACTGACAAACTAGGCAGGGGAGTGGGCCAGCGAACATGGAAGGTGCATACCCGGGCGCTCAGGGCTCTGGGCAAGGGCATTCAGGGGTTGGGGCGCAACGGGAACCACCCAGGGTCCCCACAGAACACAGACAGAGAAGCAGCACTCTAGGTTCCACCGCAGAGACCGCGGCCCCCGGACACCTCACACAGTGGCCTCGACCTCGGCGGCCTCCTCCTCCTCCTCCAGCAGGCTGTAGGATGCGTGGCTCTGGCAGGGACGCTGCAGCGGATGGGCCAACAGCTTGGCCATGCAGTTGTGCAGCTCCAGCGCTGGCCCCGTGAGGGGCACCTCGTACTTGTAGCTGGTGCCTTTGGCATCCAGGCTGCCCATGAAGGCGAACATGTCCTGGGGAGTGAGGGGTGCTGTTCGGGCTGTCCTTATGGGGTGCAGGCCCTCCCTGGCCCAGAGGGACACCTGGGAGGGGTTCTGAAGGGTAGGGAGGGGTCTGCTAAGCAGAAAACGTTCACGCAGCCAGCAACCTTTTTT
>PVKN010002719.1:0-20377 GCA_004027915.1 Capromys pilorides
TTGAAGAGAATCTTTATAAGTGAAGATTGATTAATGGGTTTTTTGCAGTGTGGGGATTGATCCTGGAGTCTTCAGCATAGGCAAACATTCTCACATGGAGTTCACTCCTAGGTCCTCGCCTGAAGAATTTGTTAGGTCAGTGAAAACCTGTATCGAGATGATGGTAAGGGTGTAGCTCGGTGCAACACCCTGCGTCACTGGGATGTTGTGATGTACGTCTGTATTTCTAGCATTCCAGGAAGTTGAGGCAAGAGGATTACAAATTTGAGAGAAGTCTGAACAATTTATTGCAAAAGTCCTGGGTTCAATCCCCAGTACAGCAAGAGACAAGAGAAACAGCAATAGATACAGCTGACATGAGGCGTTAGATTCTGTTACTGAGCAGCAGCTTAAAGGAAAGTGGAAATAGCATCTAAGACTTTTCTGACTTTCTTAGTGTCTTAGAGGGACCATCTTGATCTGTTTTAACTCATGGGCAAAAGAAAGGGGAGGACTACACCAAGTAACAGAATTAGGAGAGTGTAGAGACTGTTCACTCATAACTGGAAAGTAGGTCAAGAGTGGATGGTATGGTGCTTACACTGAGATCATCCTAGGTTTCCTGGATATAGCATGACAGGAAACTACACTGTAGATAGTGTGATCGGGTGAGCTGCAGTTTTAACAAGGTAAACACTGGCAAGGTTCAGGGCTGAACCCACTTGGAATGGCCTTGCCATTTTTGTGCTTCATGCTGTTCCGTTGAACCTTGTTCCTCTCTTGTGCAGGAAGTGGTTGGTGCCCTGGTAACCCATGTGTGCAGTGGGAATGAAGCTGAAGTTGATGCTGCACTGGATGTCTTCCTTGAGCTAACAATACTAGACCCATCTTCAATGAGGATGAATGCTGTGTTTGTGAAGGTATTTATAGATTGCACTGTCACATATGACATCACTTCCTTTGTCACATATAGCAGAGAGTTATCTGTTGGCAATCATTTATTTGGTACTTACTAGGTACTGTTCTCTATAACTTGTGGATAGGAAGTGAGATGTAATAGCCTATACTATTAAAAATGACTCATTGTTTATGTACTATTTCATTCAGCAAATATGTCTATTCCTAACTCTTGCCAAGCTCTGTCCTGGGTGCTGTGGATGTAAAGGTTAGTCTGCCTTTGATGATAAACACAAACAAGTTACTAACATACAACCTGACGAATCCTATAATGCAATACTATAGTTACCATAGAGCAGGAATAATTCAATTTGGCCTCGAGAGTTGGAGAAGCATTCAAAGTAGAAATCACATTTGAGCATTTCTTAGAGGATGGGAAGACCTGGCAGATGGTAGTTTGAAGGGAAACTGCCTAGGCCAACTAAGTGTGCCTGAGGACTCACAGGCCTGAAGAAGAGAACGTATAGTTGGGAGTAGGGGAGGTGAGGCTGCAATAAGGCCCTGAAACAAAGGGTTAAAATCAAATTGAAAGCGTGCCAGGGAGTTTCAAGTTGATTTCTGTAGACAATAGGGAGGTAGTGCAGGTTTCTGTAAGGAGGTGACCTGATCGAGGCATGGCTTTGAGGCTGTGTGGTGAAAGGACCGGAAACCATGGAAGGGCCTGAGAGAGTAAAGGCTAAAATTAAGGTCGTGGGGAAAGAGGGAATCATAGCTTTACATACAATTTGGTCTTAGAATCAACACAGGTATCGTGAATACATGGCAGTAGCTAGGTGTGGTGGTACTGTAATCACCGCACTCAGGAGACTGAGGCGGGAGAATCATGAGTTCAAGACTATTCTGGGCTACAAAGTGAGCTCAAGGCCAACCTAAACTACATAGTGAGACCCTTCTCAATAATAATAATAATAATAATAATAATAATAGTACATTGCAATGAGAAAGGGGACTGAGGTCTGAGTTTTCCATCTTACGAAGCTAAGTGAATGGCTGTGTGGGCCTCGTATTTTTTGGCTGAAGCACACTGAGTTCAGTTTGGTACCTCTACATCTGGATAGTTAGTGGATAGTTGGGAACTCCACTTTGGTGCCCAGTAGGCATGTCCAGTGGAAGGTTTAGTTTGGGTACCCACAAGCATAACAGTGTGGGCTCAAATGGGCAGATCCGAGGAGCCTGGGACAGTGAGACCTTCTGAAAACATTGAGTGTAAGCGGCAGATGAGAGCAAAGTTCGTGGAAGGAGAATGAAAACATAGAGTAACATAAGTCAGGAGGATATCCGGTAGCAAAAACAGGTAGAATTGAGCTTCTTCCAGAGGGAAAAGAGGGTGGAGGGTGAAGGTAGGGTAGAGGTCATTAGCTTGGGCAGTTAAAGCTCACAAAGCCCTTACTACTTTATCATCAGACCTTTTTTTTTTTTTTTGTCTTTTTGAGATAGGGTTTAGGCTGGCCTTGAGCTTACTTTTTGTAGCCCAAGTGGTGGGACAACAGGCATGTGCCACCATGGCCCGGCTAGACCATCTTTGAAAAGTATGGTAGCTGTTATTATCCTTATATTAGAGATGAGAGAGCCCTATTAGAGATGAGTGACCCTTGAGGGGCTGCCCGGGGTCAAAAAAGGAAATACAGTGGTACCTAAGTTCATGAATACATTTTTTTTGAAACCAGTTTGGTTCAGAAATAGAAAAATTTGGTAAAATTTGGTTTTATTGTGAGCTCTGCATTGGATAATGAACACAATAGCATCCATCTTTTCCACATAAACACAGATATGGCCATCTTCTAGACTCGTGGCACCCAGTGAGTTCATGAATGGAGACACCACTGTAGTTTCCTTTTGACTCCCTCCACATCCACCGGAAAAGGATAGCTCATGGACTAGAAGCTAGAAAGGGAACATACGGCGAGGAGCAGGAGTTGTAGAAGACTTCGGCTAGAATATTGTTTTCACTGTGAAAGAAAAGGCAGGGAACTGGGAAGTATACCAGAATGCCTAAGCGGGAGATGGTTACTGCCCAGGCTTGTGGCCCAGAATGCAGCGGACCAGTGTTCATCTTTCCTGGCGCTGGGTCCTTGTCTGATAGACTTAGGAAGCTGCAAGAGCCCTGTGTGCTTGTGTCCAGAATATCAAACCTTTGTAGTGTGAGCAGAACTTTTATAGCTTAAGTTTTTGGGGAACAGGTAGCAATATGAGTGTTTATCTCCTAAATATTTTAATTTTCGTTGTTTTTAAGTACTAGCAATTGAGCCTAGGCAGGGCCTGGCACATGCAAGGCAAGTGTTTTACCACCAAGTTACAGTTTCAGCTGAGGATTTTAACTTTTTGACTTAAAACTGTTAGCTACCAATCCCATTGTTGGCATTTTTTTTCTTCTAGGGCCTTTTAGATTACCTGGATAATATGTCCCCTCAGCAAATCCGAAAACTCTTCCACATTCTCAGCACATTGGCATTCAGTGAACAACATGAAGCTAGCAGTCACATCACGGTAAGAAGCCCTGTGTTGAGAAAAAAGTCTTTCGAATCTCTGTACTTGGAATTGGCTGGACAAAATCATATTAGTCTGTGACGTAGTGTGCATAG
The DNA here is from genome assembly GCA_004027915.1 of Capromys pilorides. NCBI lineage: Eukaryota > Metazoa > Chordata > Mammalia > Rodentia > Capromyidae > Capromys > Capromys pilorides. The sequence goes on from PVKN010002719.1 coordinate 3,519, forward strand.
CCATAGTCCCAGCCTTTGTCCACTCTGTCTGTACCACAAACATCGAGCAACTTTGTGCCAGGCTAGAGGTGGGGGTGCTGGGTCTTCTGTCCTTACCTTAGTCTGGTTGGGGGTTTAGTTAGGAATCAGCTAACCAGGAAATTGAGTAGGAAAAGCTGTTCCAGTTCTGTACTGAATACTGTCAAAACACGCAATTCCACAGGTTTGCTTTCATTTGTAGGTCCCCATTACTGAAGTCCAAACAAAGGATGCACAGGAGGAGGAGAGATTAGATTGGAGTCATAATTCATAGCTCCTTTGTGCCTGTAGTGGTGCCTGGGATTATAGATGTGTGCCGCCATACCTGAATTCACTTAGCACAGGGTTTTAAACTCAGCTATGCTGTGTGATGTAGGAGATAGGATTGAAAAATACATTGAATGTTTAAATTTTTAAAAAATGGGGATCCAGGCTCTGCCTCAGTGGCACATGCCTGCCTGGTATGCACAAGGTCATACATTTTTTAAAATTATTGTAAGCCAGGTATGGTGGCGTACCCCTGCAATTCAGCACTTGGAAAGCAGAGGCAGGAGGATAGATGTGTGAATTTGAGGCTAACCTGAACTGCATAGGGAAACCCTGTGTCAAGAAGACAAAAAAATAGGGCCAGTGAGATAGCTCAGCGGTCTAAAGCACCTGCTTAGCCAAGCTTACGCAGCTATAGGGACCGCAGTTTGATCCCCAGCACCACATGCTGTGCCAGCCCCACCCCCAGGGCAGGCTGAGCCAGCCATAATATAAATAAATAAAGTTTTAAAAAAAATAAAAATTATTGCAGTAAAAGACACGTTGCTATTAATACCCCTCAAAATATTCCCCCTCACTTTGAACACATGTAACCCATTATTCTTGGCAATTTGTCTTGTACTGTATTAAGTTATTTTTATTTAACATTGTATTTGTCATATTGTGTTTGTCAATCACCCCTTGTATCTAAACTTTATTCCTTGTAATAGCTCAATAATCCTTGTGTTTAAGCTGTTTTGTTTATTTGTTTGGTTTTGTATTTTGTTTTTTGTTTTGTTTTGTTGTCTTTTTTTTCCTTCTTCTTTTTTTTTGTCTTTTTGAGATATGAAAAAAAAAAAAGAGAAACGGTTTCCTCATGTGGTTCAGGCTTTCAGGCTGGTCTTGAGCTTACTTTGTTGCCTAGGCTGGCCTTAGCTCACACATCAGTCTGCCTGCCTCAGCCTGCTGAGTGCCCTGGTTCTTACAGGTTTTTGTTTTTTTTTCAGTATGGGGGATTGAACTCAGGATCTTATGGGTTTCTGAGATAAGGTTTGACTATGTAATTCAGACTGGCCTTGAACTCAAAGTGTAGCTGAAGCTAGCCTCAAGCTCTTGATGATCCTCCTGTCTCAGCCTTTTGAGTGCTTGTATTACAAGTGTGCACCTCTCTGCCCAGCTCCAGTTTCTTTTTCTTTATAGTGTGCTTTGATATGTGGAAGTGCTTGAAATTATGACATTCAACTTACCTGTTGTTTTCTTTATTTTTTGTACTTTGGGCGTCATAGTTATGAACTTAATGCCAAATCCAAGGACATGAATATTTTCCTTTTTTTTTTTTTTCAGTACCAAGGATTGAACTTAGGACTTTATGCTTGCCAGAAAAGCACTTATTCCACTGAGTTATCTCCCTGGCCTCCCTACTTTCTTGAAAATGAACATTTTGGATCATAATTTCATTCTGTGACCCACTACAAAATTTTTCTTTAAATGTATTTAGTATATTGTCTCCAGGGTCTCACTACATAGATCGGACCTATAGTGATCCTCCTGTTTTCAGCCTCCCAAGTGCTGGGATTATAGGCATGCACCATCATGCCCAATCTCAATGGCCAGGGCGGGGCCTTTGGGGATCAAACCCCAACCCCTGTGCCTGCCTAAGCAGACACTTTAGTCTGCTGAGCAATCCAAGAACATAGAATATCTTTGCTTAATTTCTTTCATTTTTTTTTTTGTGAGACCAGGGTTCAAACTTACAAACTTGAACTTGCCAGGCAGGCACTTGTGCCACGGAGCTATCTCCCTGGCCCCAATTTCTATCCTTTTTTTCCTTTATTTTTAACCTTCGTTTAGTTTAGGTTGTTAATTTCTTTCACAGTGCTTTGTAGCGTTGACATATACCTTTTGCCTCCTAAATTTATTCCCATTTCATTGCTGTAGCTGAGTAGCCATCACAAAAATAATAGCTGCCATTAGCTAGGTACTATCCTAGGGATTTTTCACCTTTAGTCTCTAAACCTTAAAATAATTTTTCCCATCTTGTGGATGAGAAAATTGAGACTTGGAAAAATGCAATGTTATATTAAAGGTTATAGCAATTGAAAGAACCCTTCTTTCTGGGGTTTCTTTTGGCTCTAGTATCCATAGATCTTCTTCTGTGGTACCCTCTACTCTTCATCTCACCCATCACACTCTCACTTCAGGATGACATGCACCTGGTGATCCGGAAGCAGCTCTCAAGCACCATAGTAAAGTACAAACTCATTGGGATCATTGGTGCGGTTACCATGGCAGGCATCATGGCTACAGACAGGTATGCATAGAGACTCTTAACTTCTGTGACTAAGATCAGTTAAGGAAAATAAAATGTTACATTGTAAAGGCATTGTTTCAATAGTAAATTTTAAATCTGTAAGAGAATTAAACAAATGGCTCAGGGCCGGTGAGATGGTTCAGTGGTCTGAAGCTCCTGCTTAGGAAAGCTCAGGCAACTGCAGGGACTGCGGTTGGATCCCTGGCACTGCATGCTGCGCCAGCCCCACCACCAGGGCAAGCTGAGCCAGCCATAAAATAAATAAACAAACAAAAAAGATTTTTAAAAAAATGACTCATGTTAACTTTTCCATATTCCCTTCCAATCTGAACTTTGTATACCTCATAGAGTTTCTGTAGAGTTGTGATCATAGTCAGATTAGTATAATTGTTAAAAAGTAGGAGTTTCCCAGAGATACAGTCTTAGAAGGCTTTCCATAGAAGAGGACCTTAATCCTCCTGGAACATGTTTCTGTTTCTGCCCCTAAGCTGGGCGCTGCACAGTGTAAGTTGCCACATTGCTGCACTTATCCTGCCTGAAACTTCATGTTTGTCACAGATAACAGTCTTCCTTGTGGTTCCACCCTTTTTCCTGCTTGATGCTCCAATTTGTCCTGTAAAGAAGCATCAGACTGGGGCTTGCAATAGGGTTTCCTTGGAAATCGTCAGTAACTCTTTTTTTATTATTAAAATCGTGTATTTATTTTTATTTATTTGGTACAGGGTCTCACTACGAAGCTTGGACTTGTAGGGATCCTCCTGTCTCAGCCTCCTCAGTGCTGGGATTACAGGTGTGTGCTACCACACCCTGTCTCAGTGGCCAGCTGGGCACAGGACTGGCACAGCCTGTGGTATCAGGGATCAAACCTGGGTCCTTGTGCCTGTCAGGCATGTGCTTAGACTGCTGAGCTATCCAGCCCCAGTAATTCTTGAGACCATAGGAATCAGCATCAATAATCTGAAGAGGCTCTATAGTATATCAGCTAAGAAGGGCTGGCCAAAGAGCTCTACAGATTAAAGCACCTGCAAGCAAGCACAGAGTCTGGGGGTTCAACCCCTGAGCCTGCATGCCAGCTCCACCCCCAGGCATGCTGAGATGGCCATTGAGACTGGGCATAGTGGTGCACACCTGTAATCCCAGCTCTTGGGAAGCTGTAAGCAGGCGGATCACTATGAGTTCATCTAGTAGTGAGACCCTGAACACCCTGTAGACCCTTCCCTAAAGTACAAAAAATAATAATAAAGTATTTATTGCAGATTTTATATTAAAAATGTTAATTCTAACTTTAAAAGATTATTAAATCAAAATAAAATGCACTGTTTATAGTGTATATTTCTTTAGTGGATAAATACATACCATATTGTACAGTATATGTATGTTATTAAAATTACATAGGTTTATGAGCTTGGAAATGGTTTTATCTTTTTTTTTTTAAGTTTATTTATTTATTTATTTATTTATTTATTTATTTATTTTATATTATGGCTGGCTCAGCCTGTCCTAGGAGCGGGGCTGGCACAGCATGTGGTGCTGGGGATCAAACCACAGTCCCTGTGACTGCCTAAGCTTGCCTAAGCAGGACCTTTAGACCACTGAGCCATCTTGCCAGCCCTGGAAATGGTTTTAAACTTTATATTATATATTTATTTATGTTACGGCCGGCTCAGCCTGCCCTGAGGGTGGGGCTGGCACAGCATGTGATTCTGGGGATTGAACTGCAGTCCCTGCAGTTGTCTAAGCTTGCCTATGTAGGTGCTTTAGACTGCTGAGATATCTCGCCCACCCTAGAAAATGATTTTAAGAACATTAAAAATGTTTCTAAAAGTGTAGGTTTATGAGTGTGGGAAGGGCTGTTAAAGCCTTAAAATGTGTGTGTGTGTGTGTGTGTGTGTGTGTGTGTGTGTGTATAAATGCTAAAACATAACTTTGCTACTTCACTGGTTTTCACTTATCCCAGGGGTGTCTGGAATGTTATTGCTGTGATAAGTGAGGGACTACTGTGTATATATTTTTTTAACTTTATTTAATTATTTATTTATTTATCTATTTATGTAATGGCTGGCTCAGCCTGCTCTGGGGGTGGGGCTGGAGCAGTATGTGGTGCTGGGTATTGAACTGCGGTCCCTAAGGTTGCCTAAGCTTTCCTAAGCAGGCACTTTAGACCGCTGAGCTATCTCGCCGGCCCCTACTGTATATTTCTTTTTTTTTTTTTTTTTTGACCATTATATTTCTTCTGTGCTATCTTAGTTCCACCTGTTTGGGAGGATGAGGCAGAAGAGTCTTCCTCCCCCATCTAAAGGAAAAAAGGAAAGTTAGCTAGGAAACCATTTTAGAGGCCAGAGCAGGGTAAACGCTTGTTCAAGGACAGCCTGAGTGATACAGCAGAATCCTGTCACAGAGAGAGAGAGAATGCAAATAAGCAGTGGAATCCTGTCAAAGAAAGAAAAGAACAAGCTTACCCCAATTATCGTTGCTAATTTAGTGTGCCCTTAGAAATCCAAATGAGCTGGGTGTGGTGACACCCATCTGTAGTCTCAGCTCCCTGCAAGTTGATGTGGGAGGATCACTTGAGCCTAGAAGTTTGACACCAGCCTGGCCAATGTGGTAAACCTCAAAATCAACCATTTTTCTTTCTTTCTTTCTTTTTTTTTTTTGTCTTTTTGAGACGGTCTCCCTGCGCAGTTTAAGTTGGCCTTGAGCTCACTTTTGTAGCCCAGACTGGTCTCAAACTCACACTGATCTTGCTGCCTCAGCCTCTCAAGTGCTGGGATTATAAGCATGTGCCACCATGCCCAGCACCATTTTTCATCTGTAACCATGGTCTATTTGTATAGATAGCATAATGCCCCTCAAGCCCTTCAGAACGATTATCTCTACTCTTGCCTCAGGAAGAGCAGGGTTCTTTAAACTTACTGCCAGTTGTAACAAAATATTGACAAATGAAACTAAAATTCTTTGTTTTAGAAGTGGATCTTCTGATGCGAGCCAAAGGAGAGCTGACCTAGGCAGTGAGCAGTGCACACAGGTGAGTTTGTTCAGTGTGCTCATATATGCTTATAAGAAGCAGAGAAGTTGCCTCTTGTCACTGTCAGTTCACCAGGAAGAATACCTTTTAAAAAATGATCTTCTGATTTCAGCTTGCATGTTTTTTGTTTTTTTGGGGGTTTTTTTTGCCATTTTTATGACACTTAGAATCTAGGCTTGGGTGGGCTGGGGAGATAGCACTGTGGCACAAGTGCCTGTCTGGCAAGTACAAGGTTGTGAGTTCAAACCCTGGTCCTGCAAAAAAAAAAAAAAAAAAAGAATCTAAGCTTGGATTACCTTTATGTGTCTGTCTAATCTTTCTAATTAAGTTGAAATTTTTTGATGGTGTACTTCTACGATCTGAATATTTGAAAGGGCTGAGACAAGATGATCTCTGAATTCAGGGCCAGCCTGGGCTATACTAAGATGAGCCAGAACTACATAGTGAGACCTGTCTCCACAACAAAAATAAATTGTAAATTCTTAGCAAGAGAGATGATCATGGTTAGTTGGGCATGGTGATACATGCCTGTAATATTTATTTAGGACGTTGAAGCAAGAGGATCATTTGAGACCAATCTAGGTAACCTAGCTATTATCTTGTTCAACATCAAATAAATAGATAGATAGATAGATAGATAGATAGATAGATAGATAGATAGATAGGACTATAGATGTAGGTGGCTTGTCCAGCATGTACCAGGCCCTGGGTTCAACCCCTAGTATCATGGGGTGGGGACAGATGCAGATCAGAGGTAGAGTCCTGGCCTGCCATACACAAAGTCCAGGGTCTGTCTGATCCCTAGTGTGTTCATCCCCCAGAAGAAAACATGACAGATTTGTTGGACCATATGGGAAAAGAAGTGTATGCTCAGATATAAATCTAGTTCAGAGATGGAAAACCAAGGGCCTTGAGTGTCATAGAAGATATTTTTATTTCCCTCTTTAAGCACAGATAATTCTTTTTTTTTTTTTTTTTTTTTTTTTTTTTTTTTTTTTTTTTTTTTTTTTTTTTTTTTTAATTTATTTTTATTTGTTTGTTTGTTTGTTTGCTTGTTGTGTTTGTCTGTTTCTTTGCTTATTCATTTTGTGGCTGGCTCAGCCTGCCCTGGTGGTGGCGCTGGCGCAGCATGTGGTGCCGGGGATTGAACTGCAGTCCCCGCAGTTGCCTGAGCCCTCCTAAGCAGGCGCCTTAGACCACTGAACCATCTCGCCGGCCCCTAAGCACAGATAATTCTTAAAAGATTTTTTAATATGGATATGGCATAATCAAAGTTTGGCTTCAGAAAAATGAATTTGGCTTCATGAGTGTGACAGATTGGAGAAAGGGTTGATCAGAAAGAGACACAGTGGCTAGGTGTGGCAGTGCAAACCTGTAATATCAGCACTCAGGAGGCTGAGGCAGGAGGATCATTGCAAGTTTAAGACTAGCCTGGGCTACAGAGTGAGTTCAAAGCCAGCCTAAACTGCATAGTAAGACCCTGTCTCAGGGGGGGAAAAAAAAAAAAAAAAAGACAGAAAAGAAATGAAAGAGGGCCGGCGAGATGGTTCAGTGGTCTAAAGCGCCTGCTTAGGAGGGCTCAGGCGACTGCGGGGACTGCAGTTTGATCCCCGGCACCACATGCTGCGCCAGCGCCACCACCAGGGCAGGCTGAGCCAGCCACAAAATGAATAAATAAAGAAACAAACAAACACAACAAGCAAACAAACAAATAAATAAATAAATAAAATTTAAAAAAAAAAAGAAAAAGAAATGAAAGAGACACAGTGGTCAGGATGGATGCTCAGGGACATTTCCAGGGGGGCAAGCTTCGTGGTATTTCTGGAAGAGGAACTTAACTTCAGAGCCGGGGCTGGTGGAGCTCGGGAGGGCCATCGGGGCAAGTGTCCTTTGTCTTCTGCTGTTCAGGTGACATCCTTGCTGCAGTTGGTTCAGTCCTGCAGTGAGCAGTCTCCTCAGGCTTCTGCACTGTATTATGATGAGTTTGCCAACCTGATCCAAGCAGGAAACATGGCTCCAAAAACATTGGTAAGGTTCAGTGTCTCCTCTCAAAGTGGTAAAACATGAGAGTTCTACATAGGTCATCCTGTGAACTCTCCCAAAATGTGTTTGAGAGGGTGGTTCTACCCATTCTCCCTTGGGCTGGGCTTTCCTCTCAAGCCTCCTCTATATAGCAGTAATCACAGTAGTGGGGAAGAAGTGGAGGGCGTGCTTGGCATTGATGATGTTGATAGATGCCATCTGTTCGGCAGCCCTGGTCTATGCCAGGCACTGTGCTAGCACTTTCTGCACATTGTCTCTTTTCCCCTTCACAGGAGGAGGTAGGCTTTGGTCCTTCCTTGCTAGAAATGAGAAAACTAAGACGTGGTAAAGTCCGCAGTCACTTATCTAGGGCTGTAGAGCAAGTATACCCTGGAGCACACTGTCTTTTGTTTGCTTCCTGCAGGAATGGGTTGGGAAGACTATCTGCAATGATTTCCAAGATGCCTTTGTGGTGGACCTCTGTGATGTCTCAGAAGGGTGAGTGCTGCTTGCCTGTTGCTTTTGTTGCTCTGGTGAGGAAGTCATGCCTGTCAGTAGCTGATACAAAGTGTATAATGCCTTTTACCATAGCCAAGTCTACCCAGCCCATATCCTCACAGCTCTAACCCTGACTGCAGAATTGCTAAAAGTCCCTACTTGTTCTTGTCTGTCTGTCTGTCTTTCTTTCACAGTACTAAGGATCAAACTCAGGACCTTGCGCTTGCCAGGCAAGCACTTATTCCACTGAGCTATCTCCCCAACCCCTCTTTTGAGTTTCTAATGTCACTGTATAATATTTTTATTTAAAATTGGTTTGTTTTAGTGGTTTCCTCTATAGACTTGCTCACCACTGAGCTAGGGTGTGAAATTTTGGCTTCTCTGTCTTTACAGTGCACTTCCTTTTCCTGTGAAAGCTCTTTACGGACTGGAAGATTATGATACTCGTGATGGAATTGCCATCAATCTTCTGCCTTTACTCTTCTCTGAGGAATGTGTGAAAGATGGGGGTTCAATAACTTCACAGGAATCAGACCAAAAGTCAGTATGATCCCCTGCAAAACCTGTTCATGTTTGGAATGTTCACAGGGAATTTTACAGTGCTTTCCATCTGTAGGATTAAAGGGATTCTTCCAAGATAAATGATATTTGGAGGATTAGAAGGAATGGGACAGATTTCTTACTTTTTCCTTGAATCCTGAGGCTGAAATTGATGTTTCCTGAGAACCCACAGGTGTTCTGTAAGGCTATTTTCTCTTCTGTTCTGTTCCTTACCCCTTTTCTTTCCTATGAACACTGTTGGCTACTTCTACCTTTCTCACTCTCTCCTTCAGTCTTTTCTCGTTTGTTCTACATAGCTCCTTCATTCTTGCAATTTAGATCACTGTTGACTGAGCATTCATTAAGCTTGTTGCCATTCTTAAAAGTAGGAATTTATTTGGGGGAAAATTTTTACATTATAAAGATAGACACCTGGTACCGCAAATAAATGAAATAAAGACAGGTAGCTGATAGACATGGACTTACATGGTAATAACTATGAAGTGTTTAAAAATGAATTTTTCCTTCTCAGACTGGTGTCTCCATTGTGCCTGGCTCCTTATTTCCGGTTATTGAGATATTGTGTGGCAAAACAACACAATGGAAGCCTAGAGGAGATTGATGGTTTATTAGGTATGAAATGAAGCCTTGGATCTTCTTTGTGGTATTTTTGCCAAGCTGATAAGGGCCGAATTACTACATGATGTGGGTAGGAAGGCATTCTAATTTTATAGAACGATATAGCAACAGTAATGGAATTCTGGAGATAAAATAGTATGTATGGGATCACATGATGTTAACATTAACAGATCAGTTGTTATTGTAGTTCCATATTGCTTTCCAGTGGTTCTTTATAATTGTTGTAAAACCTGCTCATCATAAGATGGGCATGGTGGTGCTTATACATGTAAACCCAGCTGCTCCGGAGCCTGAGTGGAGGATTATGAGTTTGAGCCCAGCCTTGGCAACTTAGTGAGACTTTAATCTGAAAATAAAATTTTAAAAAGGCTACGGACATAATGTAGTGGTAGAGTGTTTGCTTAATATTCGTGAAGCCCTGGGTATTTCACAATCTCCAGTATTGTGAAAAAAGGAAGAAAATACTTCCTAATTATGTCTGTTAGTTGCTGTATAAGATAGAAATAGATTTTTTTTTTTTGAGACTAGTCAGATCTTGACCCCCAAAGACAAGCTGAAAGGGAAAGTAAGGAGTGTTTGAAAGACTTGTTCTTCTCTTAGACTGCCCCGTACTCCTTACTGACCTGGAACCTGGAGAGAAGCTGGAGTCCATGCCTGCCAAGGAGCGCTCATTCCTGTGTTCGCTCATATTTCTCACTCTCAACTGGTTTCGAGAGGTGAGCAGAGTCACTGGGACATCCCTTCTGTTAGCAGAGATGTTAGTGGGGATTAAAGTACCTGCTTAGGCAGATGCAGAGACCGGGGTTGATCACTGGCGTGCCGTGCTGACCCTGCCCCTGGGAATTGAGACTGGGTATGGTGGCGTGCACCTGTAATCCCTGCACTTGGGAGGCTGAAAACGAGGATCACTACGAGTCTGACCTGTGTAGTCAGACCCTGTAGACCATGTACTAAATACATAAAATAAAACAAAATAAAAATAGTTCTCTCAAAATAAAGCTTCTCTCTGGACTATCATAGGAATCCCTAAAAAGGCTCCACCTGGGCCGGCGAGATGGTTCAGTGGTCTAAAGCACCTGCTTAGGAGGGCTCAGGCAACTGCGGGGACTGCAGTTCGATCCCCGGCACCACATGCTGCGCCAGCGCCACCACCAGGGCAGGCTGAGCCAGCCACAAAACGAATAAATAGAGAAACAAACAAACACAACAAGCAAACAAACAAACAAATAAATAAATAAATAATTTAAAAAAAAAAAAAAAAGGCTCCACCTATGGAGTGCCTATGCCTCTACCTGTTATACTCCACTGCTCCCCAGGTAGTGAACGTACTTGGCCTTATCCACCCAGAATAAACTCATGCGACCCTTGCTTCCCCACTCTGAGCCTTCTCAGATTCTCTCTTTTGCCTAAGATGACCTCATAGTCATCACCATGGAAGAACTGCTCTTCTAGCTAGCTAGCACAGGCACATGTTCACTAGCTGCAGTGAGATAAGTGGGTGGTGGTTGCCCTTCCTTCAGAACATGTTGCATTTAATAATAACAGAGATGGTGATGACAGCACCTTTCTGCCCTCTGCCTCTTTTTTTTTTTTTTTTTTTGCCTTTCTCTTGCATTTTATCTTAGAGATGTGTGTTTGAGTTCATTTCATAGTCACAGTTTTATTATAATGTGGACACAACAGGCATTGTCTTTTTTACATGTATAGAAATTTCAGTCACTGAATTTTGTTAAATATTTATCAAGTACTGAGTTAGCCCCCCACCCCACCCCACCCCTCTCTCCTTCTCTCAGTGGTACCAGGGATCAAACTCAGGAATTTGCACTTGGCAGGCAGGCACTTACGCTGCTGAACTGTCTCCCTGGCCCCTGAGTTAGTTTCTTTAGTCATAACACTTAATTCATTTAACAGCTACTGGGGACCAGGGCGATAGCTCTGTGGCACAAGTGCCTGCCTGGCAAGTGCAAGGTCATGAGTTCAAACCCCAGTCCCGCAAAAAAAAAAAAAAAAAAAAAGACCCCATTTAACAGCTACTGTCTGTTCTTATTTAAAAGCCGGGGAAGAAACTTACTGGTGAAGCATTTACCTTGTACACATGAGGCCCTAGATTTAGTCCTCAGTACTGAAGAAAGCAAATCCAAGCTGTAGCACAGAAACTCACAGACATTTCCCAGTGACATCTTTGAATTCTAGGTGAATAACATACAAGGGTTAAAATCTGGACACACCAAAGTAAGAGTATAATTTGCAGGTGGTGAATGCCTTCTGCCAGCAGCAGTCAGCTGAGATGAAGGGGAAGGTGCTCACTCGCCTGAAGAACATTGTGGAGCTGCAGGGCATCCTGGAGAAGTACTTGGCGGGTAGGGCACTTACCCTCGGTCCCATGTAGTCAGGAGAGCCCTGCACCTACACCCTAAGGAAGTGTGTGCTGAGCACAATTTTAATGACTACATCCATTTCACTCCTGTTGTTTGTACAGAAAATTTTATAAGTTAAAGTAAAAACTAAAAAAAAAGTATAAATTATGGATTGGGTGGTCATCAAGTTACATGGCTAGCTTGGATACTACATTTCTGGTGATCTTTGTCCATCTGAACGTAGTCATGAGCCAGGAGAAAAGATGAAGGCCTCTTCATTCCTTCTGTTCATTAAGTATACCAGTTGTTTTAAGGTATTATTAGCTTGATTCTCCAGAGAAAATGTAATGCCTTGTGAAACCCTCATCTAAAATAACTGTGCGTAGAACTAAGTGCTGCCAGGCTCTGGTAGATCACAGCTGCACCTGTCATCCCAGCCACTCAGAAGGCTGGGGCAAGAGGAACACAGTTTACTGCCAGCCTAGAAATATTAGTGAAACATTGTCTCACAAAAAACTACAATGTCTGGGTTGTAGTGTGGTGAAAGTTTGATCCTTGGTCCTAGCAAAAAAAAATTTTTTTAAATCTCCCAAAACTGTGCTTTGACCAAATAGTATTACTATCTTTAGGATTTGTTTGCTAGGGTAGTGTCATAATGTAGGGCATGCTGGCCCTGAATTCACTTATATAGCCTAGCTAGCCTCAAGTTTATGGCAGTCTTCCAGCCTCAGCCTCCCCAGTGCTGGGATCACAGGTGTGCGCCACCCCTGGCAATATCTTTAGATTTTTGAATGTAAGTTTGTTTTAGTCATTTTCTGTGTGGCTTGTCATTATTAGAATGGTTTTATTAGTTGATCACAACCAGTTACTGTCACATGACATTGGTGGAGGTTCTCTGGCCGTCTTGCTGTGTGAGAGCAGCATTAGAGGGTGGCGGTGTAAGCACTAACTGTAGCGCTTGGTCAGTCTGAAGCTCAGTTTTAGCCAGTTGGGCGATCACGTTCCACACCCGGTGGTGGTGCGTGGTCAATACACATTGGCCTTCGGCCTGATCTCTTTCAGTCACTCCTGGCCACGTCCCTCCTCTTGCAAACTTTGATTTGGAAACTTTAGATGTAATACCTCATACCAGTTCCGCATCAGCAAAAAGCAAGAACAAAGGAAAGATCGGTATGTTTTTATCCTGTCACTCAGCCACATTGAGTTAACCTAAGACATCTTATATATACCGTATATTTTATATGTATCAGCATCAGCAGTCAGAGAGATTAGATAATTAACCTCTTTCTTTAGCAGGCAAATTGCTCTGTAATTTAGGTTATAGTATTACCTCTTCTATTGGGTAGAGAGTTATTTCTGGGGGCACTGATTTATTGAGAACTTGAGTCACTTTTTTTTTTTTTTAATATAAGGAAGAAGAAAAAAAGCAGATGATGATAAAGCATCCTCCCCTGATAAACTTTCAAAGGAGGATAATTCAGAATGTGAGCCTGTGGCATCTGGGAGAAGCCAGCTAGACAAGGTACTGGAGTACTGGGTGGATGGCGAACATGTACAACAGCCCAGTGAGAGCTCCAGAGGGCCAGTTTTTTACCTGTTTTTACAGAGGAAAACTTGGGAAATAAAGAGAAAAATGACAAAAATAGCAACAACAACAAAAAAGACAAATGAGACCTTTTAGGCTTTGGAGTGACCTATTTACAGGCAAAGTTCAAATTATACTCTTGGTTTTGGGGTTTCTTTTGGTGTTTTTGAGACAGTCTCACTTTATAATTCATGCTGGCTTCGAACTACTATGTAGCCAAGACTGGCTCAAATTTGCAGCAGTCCTCCGGCCTCAGCTCTTGGTGCCTAAATGACGGATGTGCTCCCCCAACCCTGGCTCAAATTACACTGTTGAGTCCTGCTACACACTGCTGCTTGTTTTTTTTTTAGTTGTTTTTCTTCATAGTTTATTCCTCTTATTTTCTGTCCACTAGTATTTTGAATTTCTTCTTGTAACAATTATCAAATTCTATCTTAGGACATACTTTCTGTTTCTTCTAGTTTCTTTCCCTTTCTAATCCTAAATTATCAACTTCTCAGTTAATTGAGATAATTTGAAGTGCTTAGTACAATTTCTGATGCTCGATTAGTAATAGTCTCCTTTTCCTACAACTTTGTACCAGTGGCAGAATAGGTTTCATGTATTTGTGAAGTGACTCTGGCCCCACTGGAATCCTAATTATTCTGTCTTTCAGCTACCATTTTCTATGTAACTCACTGTGGATGACTTGTCTAAATGTTCTAAGTTAGTATTAATAGCTGCATGTTAGCTGGAAGGTATAAAATTTTATTTTATTGAGCTATCTCCCCAGCCCAAAAGTGAATTTTTTTTTTTGGTTGGCTCATGCTGCCTTAAGGGTGGATGTGGGGATCAAACCACAGTACCCTGTGCCTGACTTGGACTGCCCACGTGGGCACTTAAGCCACTGAGCTAACCCAAAAGCCCTGGTATAAATTTTAAAGTAAGATTAATGGTTATTTGCACTTTGGAATTATTATTAAAAATTAGATGACTAGGGGCTGGAGAGAAAGCTTGGCAGTCTAAGCACCTGCTTGGCAAGTGCAAAGACCTGAGTTCAGTCCCCAGTACCACGTGCCATGCTGGCCCCACGCCTGGGTGTGATGGCGCACACCTGTAATCCCAGTGCTGGGGAGGCTGTGACAGGAGGATCACTGTGAGTCTAAACTGCATAGAAGACCCTGTATCAAATAAATGAATAAATAAATAAGATGACTACAACATTTGTTCTGTACATTTTTGCCGCATCTTTCCTTGCAGGAGTTCACAGGGAAGGAAGCAAGGGCCTCAGTGTCACTGCAGAGTTACCATGCTTTCTTCCGGGAGCTGGATCTTGAGATCTTCTCTATTCTGCACTGTGGACTTGTGACCAAAGTCATCTTAGATACTGAAATGCACACGGAAGTAAGTGACACACTGGGATCTCAGAACTTCGTCTGCTTTCAGAAAGTTCCTTAGCTGTTCTTAAAAACAACACTTGTAATGTTGAGGAAAGTTAAAGGGCTGGGTGTAGTTCAGTGATTTCCCAGTACTGCAGAAGAGGGAAAGATGGAAGGAGGGAATTTAGACTCCAAGGCCTTTACAGATGAGACTACTAATGAGTGGTCACCCCCCTCATCTGGATGGGTGTAATAAGCCAGAAATTTTGAAAAATGTTAGATATTATAGGTCACTGATAATAATTAGCTTACTTCTGTAGAGGAGAGCTCCAGAGCCATTTTTTTGGGCAAGGGGAGCATTTACTAGTCGTTTAGACTCTGATAGGACAGTTGTATATTTAGCATGATGTTTACTTGCACATAGGTTATAGCCTAGTAGAGAAGGTGGTAACACAGCAGTAATTGCTGTGCTGATAGCCCATACTGCATTAATGACTGGCAAACCCTCAGCGAGAGATTGCATTTCTAATGAAATGGAAAGTTTTCACAGAAACAAGTAACTTGATAAGGGATTTCACTAGAGGTAGAACGTCTCCATACTAAAAAAAAAAAAGAAAGAAACATCTTGGATTTTTACTTTGATAGAAAAAATTGAGGCCGGGGATATGGCTCAGCAGCATAAGCGCCTGCCTGGCAAGTACAAGGTTCAGAGTTCCATTCCTGGTACCAAAAAAAAAGAAAGAAAGAAAAAGAAAAAACTAGAGGCACCTCTTTAAAAGTGACTATCTTTATTGGGAACAGGGGACACTGGAGATTGAACAACATGGGTTTCACACTAAATTATATCTCCAGTCCTGTTTGGCTTTTTTTTTTTTTTTGGTACTGGGAATTGAACTGGGATTGGGTTTGAATTTGTAATAGGTATGTGACACATCTTCTGACTCCTTCCTTCCTTCCTTCCTTTCCTTCCTTCCTTCTTTCCTTCCTTTTTGGTCTTTTCAGAGAGGGTCTTGCTGTGTGATACATGCTGGCTTTGAACTCGATGTGTAGAGCAGGTTGGCCTCAAACTCAGGGCAGTCCTCCTGCCCCAGTATGCTAAGTGCTGGGATTACAGGTGGCTGCCATCACACCCAGCTGGGTTTTGAAATTACATCAGCTTCTCGGTAGAAGAGTCTTCGTAATTATGTGTGCAGAGTGAACAGTTTGAAGTAGGACTGTTTCCTCTTTTCTGCTTCAAGTAGTGTAATATATTTGTAACATTTCTGCCTATAGTTAGTAGTAAAACATTACGGTGAAGAAAATAATGAAAGGTGAAACTGTTTTGAAATAGTCCCCCCTCCCCCATAGTACTGAGGATTGCCCCCAGGGCCTCACATGTGCTAGACAAGTTCTGTACCACTGGCTGCATTGCTAGCCCTGTTTTTTGAGACAGGGTCTTATTATTAAGTTGCCCAAGCTGGCCTCAGGCTCTTTTTTTTTTTTTTTAATTTTATGTATTTATTTATTTGTTTGCTTGTTGTGTTTGTTTCTTTATTTATTTTGTGGCTGGCTCAACCTGCCCCAGTGGTGGGGCTGGCACAGCATGTGGTGCGGGGATCGAACCGCAGTCCCTGCAGTTGCATGAGCCCTCCTAAGCAGGCGCTTTAGACCACTGAACCATCCCGCCGGCCCCTCAGGCTCTTGAGTAGCTGGGATCATAAGTGCTGGCCTTGAACCTATTATATAGCCCAGGTTGACCTTGAACTCAGCAACCATGCATCAGCCTCCTAAGTCCTGGGGTTATCTCCTCTAAACTATTGTCTCAGATTCTTAGTTTATTTATTGTTCGTTTGGTTTTCGACATGGGTCTTGCTGTGTAGTTCAGGGATTTTTAGATAAGCTGACAGAGTACAACTGCTACCTTTTACATGGGGCGGGGGATTCTTCCTTTTTTATTAGAAGTCAGATTCTTTATTCATTGGGAAGCATGAACATGAAATATAATAAAAATTTGTCCTTCTTCCACCTGCAGGCTACAGAAGTTCTGCAACTTGGACCACCTGAGCTGCTTTTCTTGCTGGAAGATCTCTCGCAGAAATTAGAGAACATATTGTTGCCGACTTGTACCAAGAAAATGTTTTTCCTCAAGGTCAGTGTAGGCAGAAGGAGAGCCTGAGCTTCGTGTGTCTAGAATTTGTCTTTCTGACCTTGTGCTGGTTTCTGGGGATAACATATTGGCACGTTGTCAGCCTGTGTACATCTTGCTTAGAAAGTAACTCAG
>PVKN010002719.1:20477-40983 GCA_004027915.1 Capromys pilorides
GCGAGATGGTTCAGTGGTCTAAAGCGCCTGCTTAGGAGGGCTCAGGCAACTGCGGGGACTGCAGTTCGATCCCCGGCACCACATGCTGCGCCAGCGCCACCACCAGGGCAGGCTGAGCCAGCCACAAAATGAATAAATAAAGAAACAAACAAACACAACAAGCAAATAAATAAATAAATAAAATTAAAAAAAAAAAAAAAGTAACTCTGGGCTAGGGCTATAGCTCAGTTGTGTGGCGCTTGAATAGCATGGACAATACTCCACCTTGATCCCCAGCATTGAAGGAAAAAAAAAAAAACGGACTTCTGATAGAGCAAATAGAAAAGGAACTAAAAAAAAAATTTTTTTTCTAAATTTCTTGAATATTCCTCAAACCTCTTCCTTGAGTTTTATTTTCATGATGTAAGCAGTCAAAACCAGGACTTACGAATGCTAGACAAATGTTCTAGCACTGAACTACACCCGCCAACCCTTGGGTTTACGTTTTTGTTTTTTCTGCAGTGAATATTAATCTTAGGGCCTTTGCTCTGAGCTACATTCTCTGCCCTATTTATTTATTTATTTAGTCTTTTTGAGACAAGGTCTCGCTGTGCAGTTCAGGCTGGCTGTGAGCTCACTTTTGTAGTCCAGGCTGGTCTCGAACTTACACTGATCATCCTGCCTCAACCTCCTGAGTGCTAGGATTACAGGCGTGTGCCACCATGCCCAGCCTTCTGCCCTTTTTATTTTGAGACAAGGTCTTGCTAAGTTATAAAGTAGCCCAGGCTAGGTTCAAATTTTGATTTTTTTATCTCAGTTTCTTAAAATGTTGGGTTTTAGTCCTACACCATCACATCCCACTAGAGTTTTTTTTTCTGTGTTTTTCTGGGTCTTCAGGGTATTCACGGTCTCACTATGTAGATTGAACTCATAGTGATTTTCCTGTTTACAGCCTCCCAAGTGCTGGGATTACAGGCGGTCACCATTAAGCCCAGTCTCATTCTCAGTCTCAGCGCACCCTGGGGGCAGGGCTGGCAAGGCCCTCCAGGGATCAAACCTGGCTGCAGTGCTCTGCCTAAGCTTTAGTCCACTGAGCTGTCAGGCTGGCCCCCCACTAGAGTTCTGATTTTTAACACCTTCCCAGACTAAGCTTTAGTATAGTAGTTGGCTCCCTAGCAAGGCCAGAACCTAGGTGTTCACACAAAGTACAAATTTATACCTAGTGTGTGGAGGACCAGCTGGATGGGAGGAACTGATCCGTGAAAGACTTGAGTATCAGTATCTAAATATTAATATATCTAGTTATAGGCAGTATATTTTTTGTACTGTTTGCTTTATATTTTTGTCGACTTAAATAATTGCTACATGGTGTCAACTTCATTAGCTGTAATTGACCTTTTTTTTTTAATACTGAGAATTGACCTCATGACCTTAATATGCTTGCCATGCAGGCAAACTGAGTTATACCCCAAGCCCTGTAATTGACTTATTCTTAAACATTGCTGTTATTCCATAAAAGCCAATCTGAGATTTTAGATGTGCACTACCACAGCCAGCTAGGACTAAGATTGTTTTCTTTGGAATCAAGGTCTTATTTTGTAGTTCAGACTGGCCTCAAACTTGTGGTGGTCCTCCTCCTTCAGTTTTCCAAGTGCTGGGATTATAGGTATTTGCCACCATACCCAGCAAGATACTTTTTTAATTCCCTGTCAAAATGTAGTCCTTCCAAGCACCTCGTTTTTCCCATCCATCCCTACTTAGGCAGGGTTACAAACTCGAGCAAATTGTAGCTAGTTATGGTGATACACACCTGTAATGCTAGCCCTCAGGAGGCTGAGGCAAGAGGATCACCATTGAGTTCCTGGCTAACATAAGCTACATAACAAGACTTTGTCTCAAAATACAAACCATGCCTGCTCAGGCAAGCTGAGGGATGGGGTTCAATCTCTGGTACCATATGCTGTGCTGGTTCTGCCCCTGGGTGCACTGAGCTGGCCACTGAGACTGAGCGTGGTGGTGCATGCCTGTAATCCCAGTGCTGGAGAGACTGCAAACAGGAGGATCACTATGAGTCTGAGCTGTGTAGTGAGACCCTATAGAACCAATCATATTTTTTAAAAAACGAGATCAAAATACAAACAAGCAAATGTTTGAGCAAATCTGTAATGAACACTTAGTTTCAGATAAGCTATCCAGCAACTCTTTTCTTCCATAATGTTGCATTTATTATAGAGCAAAGGAAGCCGGAATGTTGGATTTTCACATCTCCATCAGAAGTCTGCCTCAGAAGTTATTCATTTCATTGTGAAGCTGATAACCCCAATGTGTGGCCATCTGGAGAACATTCATAACTATTTTCAGGTTAGAAGACTGTCTTGTCATTATGGAGACTTATAAATCACTAAGGGAATTTGAGATTTCATTGTTGGGTGGGAAAAGTTTGAAGAGAAATGGGAGCAGTTACTGGAGCAGCTGCTCTAAGATTGTTTTCCTTTTTAGTGCTTAATCCCTGAGAAGCATGACGTGGTGAGTGGACCTGGAGGGAATGCCCAGGAGTACCAAACAATGTCTTCCTGTTATCTGAGACTCCTGCAGGTTTTTCATTGGTTTTTCGCTTGGTGAGTATATGGAAAGTGTTAGTAGAGAGGAATGAGTATGTACTTGCATCCTGTGCAATTTAGCAAGACCCTTTCTCAGATTAAAAAGGGCTGGGGATGTAGCTCAGTGGTGGATCCTCACTTCCTTAAAAAAATGTTTCTAGATCTATATAGAGCACAGACCTATAATTTTAGTACTCAGGAGCCTGTGCCAGGAAGATTACAAGTTTCTAGACCAGCCTAAGCAAGGACAACCTGGGCTACATAGTGAGACCCTGTTTCCTAAAAGACAAACAAACAGAAGAGGGGGAGTGGTTTCTAGAGAAGTTACAAATAAATACTAGTTTAATGGTAAGCAATATGTATAAATGTAGAGTGCGCTAGAGTGTTTTGGGTAGGTATTCCAGGGGGACTTGATCAGGCCCTTAAGGGTAACTGACCCAGAGGGAGGTAACGGAGAGACTCAGAAGGCAGGATGGATGGAAGTTGAAATAAGGGAGATGTGTCCCATAAATACTTTGTACCAGGTCTAGCTCTGTATCCTGTCTTGTCACTCAGGTTTTCTGGACAGTCTAACTTAAGCTTAGATCTATGCTAAATTTTATGTGCTAAACTATAGGCATCCAGCTGCCTACTCAGCACCTCCTACTGAGTTCATTCTAGGCTGATCTAGAAACTTGTAATCGTTAACAGCTCAGACTCTTTGCAGCAGCAGGATGTATTATCGTCTCTGTTGTCTACCTCTGCCTGACTTGCCAGTTGTCTGAGCCAGTTGTTTCTCTCTCTGCACATTTTCTTTCCAACATGCAGTCCATCTGTCTTCTCTACACTGCTTCCAGATTTTGATCTTCTCTCACCTGAACCAGATTAATTTCATGGTTGGTCTTGGCCGCTGGTCCGCATGATCCTCCAAGAGAGACCCATTCAGATCTTGTCCTAGTTTTGGTCTTTGAATGCTATTTGGCTTTTCTTGAGATCAAACTGATGAGATTCTCTCAGGACTTCTCCCTCATTGGTACTGTTCCACTTACTGTCTTGCTATGCACTTCCATCCATACTGAGTTCGTTTCAGCGCCCTGCAGTATCCACCTGAACAGCTTAACACGACTCAGCCAGGATCCCTTCCTCTTTGACCTTTGGTCTTTTCTGACTCACTGTCTTACTCTTCTCTTGATGCTGGGACAAATACCTGACACTCAAACTTAGGGAAGGAAAGGTTTATTTAGCTCACAATTACTGGAGGTTTTACAGTTTAAAGCAGCCTGAATTACATAGCAAGACCTTGGAGCCTTATTTGCTCAGAGGGTCAGCGCCTCTGTTTTCTCAAACGTCACAGACACCGCTACCCCATGCTACAGGTTTTGGAGGAGAGGCTGGGGTGCTGTGCATATCCAGGATGACCCTCTCCAAGCCTCCAAGGGATGCCACTGGCCTGGGTGTGTGGGGTGGCAGGGAAGAGCCCACACTGCCTGTTTAACTGTTTGTGCTTCTCTGGCCCCACCCCTCAAACCCTGCCTTTGTCATCTGGCCACGCCCCTTCAAGACACTGGAGCTGCATCTGCCCCATGACTTACGTGAGGCTTTGGGGGCACAACTAGACACAAACCATAGCACTCATCAAATTGTATGACATCAGAATTTAAACTGACTTCTTCAGAGATACCTCTCTAGGCTAGGGAAACCTCTCTCCTGCCTCTCTGATCCCAAGTTTTCTCCTAACACTCTTCTAGTGCCTTATAGAATTTACTTTCTTTCCTTTTTTTTTTTTTTTTTTCCAGTGCTGGGGATAGAACTCGGGGTGTTACACTAGCCAGGCAGGCGCTTTTGCCACTAAGCTATCTCGGCATCCCCAATTTACCTTATTTTCTTAAAATTATTCATCTATCTTTCCTGCAGGACTATGAGTTCAATCAGTCATTTTATATCATTTTGTATCATGACCTAAAAGTAGTACCTAACAAAAAGATTTGAATAGACAGTCATCAAGAGAGGTACACACGGCAAATAAATTCATGAAGGGATGATTTTATTACATGTTAAGGACATGCAAATTAAAAAACACAATGAGCTAGCACAGCATCTCCACTAGCATGACTACTAAGTCAAAGACACACCATGCTATTGGGAGGACATAGAATGGTAGAGCCACTTTGGAAAATAATTTCCAAGTTTCTTAAATAGATACATGTATGATTCAACCTAGTCATTCCCTAGGTGTTTACCCAGAGTCTTCAGATTTTTGAGACAAGGTCATGCTGTAACTCAGGCTGGCCTTGATCTCATGGGATTACAGATATGTTCTCCCCATACCCACCTCTGCACAAAATTTTATACATGAGTGTTTATTGCATCTTTATTTGTAGTATCCCGAGTGGAAACAACCCAGGTGTATATCTCCTGGTGAGTGTATAGATGGTGATATATTATGTGCAGCAACATAAAAAAGGATCATGCTAAACTAAAAGGAAGACTACAAGGTTCATAGTGTTTTAACCTATTTATGTAGTAATCTAGAACAATCATATATTATTACCATGATGGAAAACAGATTAGTGGTTGCCTAGCACTGAGCGGGAGGCTGAGAGGAAATGGATTACGAAAAAAGGAAACTTGGGGGTGATGAAAATGTTCATTATTTTCTAGTGATGATTTTATGAGTTTTTAAATCAGAAATAACAAGGGTTGGGGATATAGCTCAGTGGCACAGCGCCTCCTGGCAAGCATAAGGTCCTGAGTTCAATTCCTGATACCAAAAAATAAGTCAGAACTGACAAATTCCACACTAAATGTACTTTATAAACTGGGTATGGTGGCACATGCCTGCAATCCTATCACTTAGGAGGGTAACGCATGAGGATGTGTCTGAGTTTGAAATCAGCCAGGGCTATGTGGTGAGACCTGTCTCAAATAAAACCAAATAAAGAGAGACAGGGTGAAATAGGATGAAGCTTCACATGTGGATGTAGAGAAAGTGTCCCTGCTATGGACTAGACATTGACTTGGCAATTGAACAAAATTAGTCCTATATTGTTGGAGAGACTGACCTCTAAAATGTAGGCAATGAGAAACCCGTGGAAACCGTAAGTCCGTTAGCTTCTTCTCATCTCGCATTTGGGAGCTATGACTGTATTTGATGCTTGTATATTTTCAGTTGCTTTTTACACAATTGACTTGTTGATGGTACAGACGGGCCAGGATCCTTAAATGCCATCTGAGTTGCCTCCTGGGATTAGCTAAAGGACCTTACTTTGACTTTCCTGTAGGAGAGGATTTTCTCAAATGGAGAATCACCCAGCCCTATATTCAGCCCTTGAGATGCTCACTGGGCGAGTGAAGCAGTGGCAGCCTGATGAGGCGTTGGAGGAGCTTATCAGGTCAGCACTCTTGCACATCCTCTAGAGCTTTACGAGGAAGTGGATCAGCAGGCGTTCTTTACAAATGTTTGATTGTCGTAGTTGGAGAGGAAATCAATGTTTGCAGCTGTTGTCCCTCAACATTTGAGCTTTCCCACCTATGTATTATGATAAGTGCTGGAGTACTGGGAGTCCTGGGCCAAACTATTGTAATACTTTATACATAATTTGGCATAATTATGATTTCTATCTCCCACTATATCCTTGAATGGAAAGTAGATCACATATGATACAGTCATTAAAAGGTATGTTCTCTACCTTATAATTGCTTTCCACATTGTTTCTAGTGAATGCATAGTTTTTTCAATTTAAAATGACAAAAGAGGAGCCCAGCATGGTGGCTGACGACTGTAATCCAACACTCAGGAACCTAGGCATGTGGATTGCCACAAGTCCAAGGCCACCTTGGGCTACATAGTGAGTTCAAAGCCAGCCTCTAGGGCTGGCCAAATAGCTCAGCAAATTAAAGCTTCTGCCTAGGCAGATGCAGTGGGCCGGGGTTCAATCCCCAGCATGCCATACTGGCCCTTCCCCCCAGGGTACACTGAGACAGTGATTGAGACTGGGCATGGAGGTGCACACCTGTAATCCCAGCTCTTGGAAGGCTGAGCACAGGTGGATCACTTGTAGTGAGACCCTATAGACCCTTACTAAGAAAGAAAGAAAGAAAGAAAGAAAGAAAGAAAGAAAGAGCAAGCCAGCCTGCTACACAGTGAGACCCTGTCTCAAAAAAAGAAACCAAAAGAGAGGATTAATTCTGATTAGGCTGTCAAGTGGTAACAAGGAACTTGAGCAACTTCTGTGGATTTAACCCTATCTATGTGTTTGTTTCTTGTCTCTATATAGCCAGAGCTTCAATTACCTGCAGAATTTCCACGTCAGCATCCCTAGTTTCCAGTGTGCTCTTTGCCTCCTCAGAACTTTGATGGCCCTTTTCAAGAGATCAGTAAATCCTGCTCAGAAGAAAGCAAGAATTGGTGATGGCCCAGATCCTTTGTTTTCCCCCCTCTAGGAATAGGATTAATTTGTCACACTTGTGAATTTGCAGCTTCCCAGAACTGGGACATTTATGCATGTAAATTCGCATATAATCCTGGGCATGGGTCTTTTAAGAAGGCCAATTTCCCAGAAGGAGCTATAACTAATTTCCACTGCCACTGCTTGTTTAGATCAGCTAGCTAGCTAGTTTATTTTCTTTCTTTTGAGATGATGGGGATTGAAGCATGTTCTACCACTGAGCTATACACTCATGGGTAATTTTGTTTGTGCCTTAAACTGTAATCATAGGGTACTAGTTTTTTTTTTGTCTTTTAATTATCTGAAGCATTTGGCTAAAGGCGATATAACCATGAGGTTAATAGAATGGTAGATAAAATTAGGATTAAGTAAAAAGGAAGTATTGGCCCCTTCCCTCCTGATCTCTCTCCCTTCCTCCCTCCCTCCCTCCCTCCCTCCTTCCTTCCCTCCCTTCTTCCCTCCCTCCTTTCTTCCCTCCCTCCCTCTTCTGCTTTTTTTTGTGGCTAGTTCAGCCCACCCTGGGGTAGGACTGGCGCCACATGTGGTGTCAGGGATCAAACTGCAGTCCCTGTGCTTGCCTAAGCAGGTGGTTTAGACCACTGAGCTATCTCGCTGGCCCTCTTCTGTTTTGTGAGTAAGGGTTTCACTGTTAGTCAGGCTGGCCTTGAACTATGTACCCCAAGCTGGCCACAAGTTTGCTATGTAGTCTGCACTGACCTCAAACGTTTAGTGGTCTTCCAGCCTCATCCTCTGAATTGTAAAGTCTTTTGTTTTTTGAGACAGGAGAGTCTCACTGTGTTCCAGTCTGGTCTAGAATTTGTATTCTTCCTGCCTCAGTTTGGCAAGTACTGGGATTGCAGATGTATGCTACCACATCCTGGTCCCTAACCTTTTTCTTTCTTTTTCCATTATACTGGAGACGGAACCCAGGGCCTTTGCACTGAGTTACAGTCCAAGTTTTTTGTTTGTTTGTTTGTTTGTTTTTTGTTTTTTTTTGAGACAGTCTAAGTCACTAAAGTGTCAAATCTGGGCTTGAACTTGTAGTCCTGCCTCAACTTCCAGAGTGTTGGGATTACAGATGTATACCACCAAACCTGGATCTGACCTTTTTCTTTTCTTTTTTTTTTTTTTTTAATTTTATTTATTTATTTATTTGTTTGCTTGTTGTGTTTGTTTGTTTCTTTATTTATTCATTTTGTGGCTGGCTCAGCCTGCCCTGGTGGTGGCGCTGGCGCAGGCGCAGCATGTGGTGCCGGGGATCGAACTGCAGTCCCCGCAGTTGCCTGAGCCCTCCCAAGCAGGCGCTTTAGACCACTGAACCATCTCGCCGGCCCCCTTTTTCTTTTTTTATCACAACTCTTGGAGTCCTGCTCATTCTACTTGGCAACATAAGTAGAAAGCAAGATGAAGATGCAAAACAAATCTTTATCATGACCTGCTGGTGAGAGGGGAGGTCTTAGCCGTGGCTTTTGGTTTGTCCAAGGGAGTAAGCTCAGCTTTCTATTGCCAGCAGTGCTCTGCTCGGTGTGTCTGTATGGTTGCTCTGTATGTGTTGAGGGGTACGCTGAGGGCTGCTATGTGCTGATACTTGGATGCATTTATTTCTGGCAGAAGGCTAATTGGAACAGAAATAAACAGGGTTTCTAAAAGGCCTGAGAAGAATGGGCAGATAGCTCAGCGGTGTGAGGGCCTTTCTGATAAGCACAAGGTTCAATCCCTGGTACTACATGCCAGGCCAGCCCTGGAACCCCAGGCGCACTGTGCTGGCCACTGAAACCAGGCATGGCGCAGTGGTGCACATCTGTAATCCCACCACTGGGGAGGCAGAGACAGAGGATAACTAGAGTCCAAACTGGGTAGCAAGATGCTGCACTAAATAAATAAATACATACATAAGTAAATGATTAAAAGGCCCCAGGGACTTCTTAGTTAATAAAAATCCTTTTAATCTATAATTATGTACAAAAGTAGAGAAACCTGAAAGAGTTTATCTTATGATTTTACATTATTTTCGTATATTTTAATGTCATCCTGTGCCATTAATATATTCAATGATTATGTCAATTGGGGCCAGGGAGATAGCTCAGTAGAATAAGCACTTGCCTGACAAGCGCAGGGTCCTGAGCTCAATCCCTGGTACTGCAAAAAAATAAATAAATAAGTAAAATATATATATATAATTTTTTAAATAAAATTCTCTCTCTTTTTTGAGACCAGGTCTTGCAGTTCAGGCTGGTCTTAAGCTCACTTTTGTAGCCCAGGCTGGTCTTGGACTCTCACCGATCCTCCTGCCTCAGCTTCCCAAGTGCTGGGATGACAGGCATGCGCCACCACGCCCGGCTTAGTTTCCCTCACGTGAAATGCCTCTGCCTTGTTCCCTGACAGCTTCCCTGGCCAGGCAGTTCCTCTGCCAGGCGTGGCCACGCTGCGAAAGGGAGAAGAGCACTCTCTGCAAGGACCAGCTTCAGGACTTGCTCTGGTGAGGTTTCCAGTGTCTTCCTGCCAGCCAGTAGCCTTTTCTCACCTAACACCACTGAGACCCCTCACCTGGGCAGACACTGAGGAGCTATCTTTTTTAGGGGGAACTTAAAAGCAGTGAAATATGGTTAAAGTGAACATAACTTGACAACTGTGAATCTTCAGTACTTTTGCAGTGGCAAGTGGAAACACAAATCAGCACCCAGGATTTGAAGGCAGACTTATTTACGTGTGGGCACTGATCAGAATCATTCTCAGAATATCAGGCCCCCATCTTTGTTGGTGGTCTCAGCTTATGTGAAATAAGCAGAAAGTACAGAGGCAGAATGGCTTGTCAATTGAGAATTGGTTTATACAGTGTGCATCTTAGTGACCAGCTATGCATCACAGTGACCAGCCACTTCTAAGAAGCAAAAGCAACCAGAACTGGGACAGGAACTATTTACCTGGACAACTAAAGTATACTAGGTATGGGTGTGGGGAGGCATTTTTTATTACATCTCTAGCTCTGTTTTCTACTGTTAACTAGTGCCTTATTGCTAAATCAAATCAGATAGGATATGGAGGCGTCTGCAGTTGTATCTTACCTTGTTAATAAAGGTTATAGCTGGCGATGTGTCAGGAGAGAAATATGAATGTGGGGATTCTATGGTGGTGTTCATCCTCTCTGACTGTCCTTGTAGCATCTACCTAGAGCACACTGACAGTGTGCTGAAGGCTATAGAAGAGATTGCTGGCGTTGGTGTCCCAGAGTTAATCCGTTCTCCAAAAGAGGCGTCTTCTACGTTCCCCACATTGACCAGGTACTGGGGCTCTTCCCTGTAGTCATTTTCATACGATAGAGTCATGCTGCCCAGTGGATGTATTTTCCAAGTTCTAAGAGAGATGGCAGTACCACCATTCATTTAGATTGGAAGGTCTGCTGCCATACCTCTCTTCCAAGGGACCCTCAGCAGGTCTGTGGGACGACCTCACTGGGAAGGAGTTTTCAGTGGGTGCAGGATTCAAGGATAATGAACTTCTTTCTGTGCTTTTATCCCTTAAACTTGAGACTAGAACTGAGAGTATAGTTGAGGTTAGTGCTTAGCATGCATGAGGCATGTGTTCGGTCCTCAGCATTACAAAGCAAACATACCCAAAATAATTAAGCATGATAGGTAGCATGTGCCTGTGGTGGCAGCTACTTGAAAGGTTGAGGCAGTGGGTTTAACATTCAAGCCCAGCCAGGGCAACTTAGACCCAAAATAAAAATGGAAACAGGAATGGGGATGTAGTTCAGCGTAAAGGCCCCGAGTTCAGTCTCATACCATAAAAATTTTTGTAAAAAATTAAACATGAGACCATTTTTCAATCTTTTGACCATTTTGAAGAAAGAATGACCATTATGTCTAATATGTATGTCTAAAGGGGCTTGTGTCTCATGGTAGTAGTAGTTCTCTTATACTTGTGTGTTTCATAAAGTGCATTTAAAAATCTTATTTTGCCAAATCTTATTTGGTCTTTCTGTGATTCTCTAAGGCTAAGCATCATTCTCCTACAGTACGATTTGAAGGAAATGAGTGTTAAAAGGAACCCTCTCAAGTTTACAGGGGCAGTAAAAAGACCACAGACCAGGACTCAGCCCAGATCTTCTCCCCACTGATTCAGTGATCTTCCCATACTGCCTGTTGCTGCCTGTCATGAAAGTTAGCTCCGCTGCTTCATAAAGCTCATCCTGGCTCCTTACTGTTCTTCTACCTTCCTTAAAAGGACTCTGCTGAAAGAACATTCAGAGAAGTTGTTGAGGAGAGAAGGTTACTTTTATTCTCACGACCTTTTTCCCGAAGTCTCAATGTGTGTCTGTCTCTTATTTTTTCCTTCTTTGCTTTGTTTTCTTTTGCAGTACTAGGGATTAAACCCAGGGTCTCCACACTGAGCTACATTCTGAGGCTTTTCTTATTTTTAAGAAAACAGCTAAGTTGCCAGTGATGGGCTTGACCTCGTCATCCTCCTGCCTCAGCCTCCTGGGTTTCTGGGGTTGCTAACGTGTGCCATGGTGCCTGACTCCGAACTTCTTTCTGAGGCGAGAGTCCTGTGGGTGTGCTTGCTTCCCTCTTGTAGGCACACTTTTGTCATTTTCTTCCGTGTGATGATGGCTAAACTGGAGAGTACGGTGAGAGGTCTTCAGGCTGGCTCAGCAACACAGCCACCACAGGTGGGTCGGACACTCCCCTCACCAAGAAATGGACTCTGGTGTTTTTTTGTTTTGTTTTGTTTTGCGGCACTGGGAATGGAACTCTGAACCTTGTACTTGCCAGGCAGGTGCTTATGCTGCTGAGCTATATCCCTGGCCCAAAAAATGGACTCTGACTTGCTTGGAAATAGCTGATTTTCTATTTCTTGGGTCCAGGGTTTTTCTTAAGCTATTGCCTTTGACTTAGCAAGATTTAGTGTATTTTTTGTTTTTTGTTGTTGTCGTTGTTTTTTTCTTTTGTCTGTTTGAGACAGGGTCTTGTTATGCAGTTCAGGCTGGCCTTGAGCTCACTTTTGTAGCCCAGGCTGGTCTTGAACTCACACCAATCCTCCTGCCTCAGCCTCCCAAGTGCTGGGATTAGAGGCATGTGCCACCATGCCCAGCTAGAGTATTTTTTCCAAGGCCTTCTGTTTAGTTTTCTTTCTTCTTCTGGAGGTGAAAATCAGACACTATTTTCCCTGGCTACAGAGGAAAGGGAAAGGCCAGCTGGTAGGAGGTTAAGTCAGCCTGTTGGAAACATGTAGGCCTTGGCAGCCTGTGAACCAGAACTGAACAAGACTGCTGAGCATTCAGCCACAGGAAATCTGGAGCCAGTGAGCTCTGGTGGCCAGCAGGTGTGCTGCAGAGGCTTTTACCTACCAGACAACTTTTTTTTTTTAATGTATTTAGTGCAAGGTCTCACTATACAGCTGAGCTGGGCCTAGTAGTGACCCTCCTATCTCAGCCTCACCAGTGCTGGAATTACAGGCGTGCCTCACCATGTCTGGTTCAGAAGACTTTAGTACTATGATGTCACCACAGTGTGACAGGGTTCAAACCATCTTGTTGGGTATGCTGGGTGCTACAACTCTTTAGAGGGACAGTTTGCTTCCATCTCAGAATAGTTGTGTAAATGAAGACTGGTGCAATTATGGGGGTTCACTAGGAGAGGGACTGGCTGTGATTCAGAGGTACTGGTGTTTGGCATTCCCAGGTACATGAAGAGAAGCTCCTATATTGGAATATGGCTGTTCGAGACTTTAGTATCCTTATTAACCTGATAAAAGTGAGTATGGAGATTCCTGACCTCACTGTGAGGACCAGGACGCTAGAACTGGCTTTCCAAGCTGCCCCTCCATGCTACTCCCCTGCCTTCCCCAGAGAGTCCCTCCAGTTGTCTTTCTCTCGTGTTTCAATTTGTCCTTCTGAATCAGCTTTCTAGGCTCTTTCATTACTTTTTTCCCTGTCTCCCACCTGGGCCACATTACCTAGCCACCTGTCATTCTTGCTTCCCTGCCATCTAAACACACTCCCTCTTTCTGCTTTGAGTGCTTTCACTGCTCTTCTTTTTTTTTTTAACTTTCTGCAAAGCTTTATTCCCGAGTGACTCAGTCCCTCTTGGCAGCTGCCTTCCTCGTGGCAGCCAGCACATTGTTCAGCTCCTCACACTTCCTCTTGGCACGGATGTGCATCCCCACCCTTTTCTTGATGAACTTGAGGGTGTGTTTGTCCTTGGAGACCTTGAGCAGCTCCATGGCACGCTGCTGGTAGGGGGCAAAGCCGGACACCTCCTGAATCATGTCCTGCGTGAACTTGGTGTGTTTGGTGAGGCGTCTGTGGCGGCGGCTGTGCCTCGGTTTGCTCATTCTTAGTCACCTTGTGGCCCTTGTTGAGGCCCACGGCCATGGGATAGCTGAAGGCCACGGCTGCTGCTCTTCAGTGGTTGCTGTGGTGGAAGGCTCAGTGCTCTTCAGATACTCCACTCTCTCCCACCTGCCCACAGCTTGTGCTCAGGCTTGTGCTTCAGCCCTAGATGTCGCCTTCTCCTCCCTCATGACCTTATTCTGAAGATTGCAGCCCTCTTTTCCACATGTCCAGTAGGAATCATTTCATTTTCTCTTTCTTTTCTTAGAACTCAGTTATGAAGATTACTTTATTCTGTGAATTAATTTGTAATAAACCAGCCAATTTGCCAACTTCAGTTGAGAAGTTTCTACAGCTCCTGGAACTGTGCTGTGTATAGTAGGACGGGGCCGGGGTACTGGCAGAGCAGGCTTCAACTTTAGTTTCTTGTCTTTTATTTTTCCAGGTATTTGATAGTCATCCTGTGTTGCATGCATGTTTAAAGGTGAGAGATTTACCAGACCTTGATTATTGTTTGTTTTGCGGCACTAAGGATTGAACCCAGATGCTCTACAACTGAATTAACACCCCTGTTCTTCTTTTTTGAGATAAGGTCTGGCTAAGTTGTCCAGACTGACTTTGAACTTGTGTGATTCTTACCACTCACTTTCTTAGTGCTAAACTGCCCCTGTGCCTGGCTGTGATTCTTTGCAAAGCCATAGGGCCAGGTCTGTGGCTACAGCTTACTGGTGGAGTGCTAGCTTATATGCACAAGACTCTGGGCCCATTTCTTGCACTGCAAAGGAGGAGTATAACAAAAAAATATCTTGGGTAGCCTCATGAGCTATTACTGTGGTAACTGTCAAACCCATTACCCATGGGGAGTTCTGAGACTAGGAACCACTCTGAGTTTCTATGGAGTAGACGCTCTTCTCTCCTCTCACCACCCCCTCACACACACCCCTCTGGTGCTGGTGATGGTACTGGAGATTGAATTCAAAGAATGCTGAGCTAGATCCCTTCTCTCTTTTAATTTAAGACAGACTCTTAGGGAAGCACAGGGGCCAGGGTTTGGTTCCTGGCCCCGCCTGCCATGCCGCTGGCCCCGCTCTCAAGTGCGCTGAGCCAGCTATGGAGCCCGGGTGCTGTGGTGCATGCCTGTAATCTCAGCACTTAGGAGGCAGGAAACAGGAGAATCACTATGAGTCCGAGCTGCGTAGTGAGACCCTGTACAAAAAAAAAAAAGACAGACTCTTATTAAGTTGTTTAGACTAGCCTTTGACTTCCTGCCTCAGCCTCTCAGGGAGCTGGGAATTACAAATGTGTCCCACCACTCCTGGCCTGGTGTCCTGTTGTTATTTCCTGACCTTTTTCCCTTTTCCATTCCTATCACCTGACATAGTGTGAAAGCCAAGCGAGTGGCACAGTGAGTCAGGGAGAGTGATTCCTGTGGTTAGCAAGTCCGGGAGTCGGCATAGGCTCCCTCAGCCCTCTGCAGCTTCCTCCTTTGGGAGCTGGAGTTCCTCCTCCTCACTCTTAGGCTGGGCAAGGCCTCTAGCCATTGGCTGTATCTGAGGCAGGTAATTCTGCCTGTATTCTTCAAGCAACTTTTATTTTATTTGGATTTTTTTGAGATATATTCACCATGTAGTTTAGGCTGGCCTTGAACTAGCTGTAGCCCGAGTTGGCCTCAAACTCAAAACAGTCCTCCAGCCTCAGCCTCCCAAGTACTTGAATGACAACTGTGTCTCCACACCCAGCCAAATCAACCTTTTAAATTGTTCCATAGTTGTTTGTTTTCCAGTACTGAGGAGTGAACCCAGGACCTCACACTTGCTACTAAGCTACATTCCCGGCCCTGTCTGAGATAAAAGTCTCACCAAGCTACCCAGGCTGGTCTTGAACTTGAAGTCCTTCCATGGCCTCCCTAGTACCTGAGATTACAGGTGTGCACCACCATGCTTGGCTCATTTTTTTTTTTTTTTTAATTTTTTATTTTATTTATTTGTTTGCTTGTTGTGTTTGTTTCTTTATTTATTTTGTGGCTGGCTCAGCCTGCCCTGGTGGTGGGGCTGGCGCAGCATGTGGTGCTGGGGATCGAACCGCAGTCCCTGCAGTTGCCCGAGCCTTCCCAAGCAGGCGCCCTAGACCACTGAACCATCTCGCCTGCCCTCATATGGTTTTTTTGGAGGTGTCGGGGGCTATATAGCTCAGGGTAGTCTTTTTTTTTTTTTTTTTTTTACAGTACTGGGAGTTGAACTCAGGACCCTACGTTTGCCAGGCAAGCGCTTATTCTACCGAGCTATCTCCCCAGCCCTTCAGGCTAGTCTTGAGATCACTATGTAGCCCAATCTGGCTTCAAACTTATGGCGATCATCTTGCCTCAGCCTCCCAAGTGCTAGAATCATAGGTGGGCACCACCATGCCCAGCTCAAACTTGTCTTTTATGTAATTTTTTTTTTTTTTTTTTTAATTCTTTCCAGTACTAGGGATTGAACTCAGGACCCTGTGGTTGTTAGGCAGGCACTTATTCTACTGAGCTATCTCCCCAGCTCCTTTGTCTTTTATGTATAAAAAACAAAAACACAATCTTTTTGATCTGGGTAATGCTGTGCTATTGCTGGCAGAAGCTTTTCAAGTGAATTTCTAGGATCGAATCACCAGTGTTTCTCTTTTCTTCAGTATGGACGTCTCTTTGTGGAAGCATTTCTGAAGCAATGTATGCCACTCCTGGACTTCAGTTTTAGAAAACACCGGGTAAGAGCTGAGAGCAAAGGCATGCTCTAAAGAGTTGCTCAGAAGATAAATCCACAGATTCTGGGGTTGGCAACAGTCCTCCCTGCCTGAGTTCTTTTTTGGTACCAGTGATTGAACTCAGGACTTTGTGCTTGCCAGGCAGGCACTTAATGCACTGTCATATTTCCCCTGCCCATTCACTGCCTGAGTTCTGAGCCACAGTTGTGTTTGATACCACTTTAGGTATAGCCTAAAGAGATATCCTAGCAGGATTGAGTATTCCACAGTGGACTGCATGCGGCAGGCCCACTCCACTCAAAGCCAGTGCTGTACTCATGCTCCAGTCTGAGGGGTTCCTTTCACCTTGCTTCCTCATGCTGCTGGACTCCAGGGCTTCACATGTCAACATGTTGTGTGCTTGTTCTAGGCTACCCTGTGTCTACTCTTAGGAACCAGTAGTGAAAATAGACCTCATTTGTGTCATAAAACTGTTGTTTTAATGAGTAGTCTTGGTCAGGGTTTTTTAGCCAGCTGATACCTGGAGATAGAGTTATATGTGTTTGTTCGTTTTGTTTTTTGGTGGGACTGGGGTTCGATTCATGACCTTGCATTTGCCAGGCAGGCGCTTGTGCCACAGAGCTATCTCCCTGGCCCCCCTAGAGTTATATGAAGATAGACACATCTTGTATTTTGTGAATTGACTTTGCAGAATGCCAAAATTTCTCATGTTTCCTTTTTTTTTTTTTAATATTTAGTACAGGGTCTCACTGCACAGACTGGACTGTGTGATCCTCCCATTTTCAGCCTCCTAAGCGATGGGATTATAGGCACATGCCCCCCACTCCCAGTCTCGATTGACATCTCAGCGCACGCCAGGGGCAGAGCCAGCACAGCATGCTGGGGATTGAACCTTGGTCCCTGCATCTGCCTAAGCATGCACTTTAGTGCACTGAGCTATCTTGCTGGCCCTCATATTTCTTATTTGGTTCTTCATAACCTTAAAAGAGAAGTTATATTTTATCCTGATTACAGATGGGAAAGCTGAGATGTGAAAATATACTTGAAACTATGATGTACATCTTGTAGCTTGCAGATTGGCACAGGGACAGAAGCTGGAGTTCTGAGAGTGAGAGCCAGTGCTTCTGCTGAGTCTCAAATTAGGATGATTCTCCACCTGTGCTGGAACCCGCGATTTTGCCTTTTTGAATTGCAAAGATAATTTGCGTCTAAAATGTAATTAGGACATTCCATGCTGTGCTTATGAATTTTATTGTTTTTAGGAAGATGTTTTGAGCCTGCTGGAGGCTTTCCAGTTGAACACAAGGCTGCTTCATCACCTGTGTGGGCATTCTAAGGTAAGAGGAAGCAGGTCTTAGCCTCCACTTGGGGCGAGGGTGCACCACCTTCCTGAGCCTTTATATAGGGTACTATGTGCAGAGGCTGTTTAATTCAGTACAGTCGGTCTTCATAAGGCATGGTGCCTTATGAACACCTGGAGTTCAAGCTGCTCAAGAAGCTCAGGCACAATTACAAGTTTGGGTCCAGCCTGGGCAGTTTACCAAAACTCTGCCTCAAAATATAAAAAGGGCTCAGTGGTAGTGCATTTTTGTAGCAGGTGCAAGTGCTTGAGTTTAGTCCCCTGTACTACAGAATAAAGGGAAATGGAAGGAAAGCCTAAGTTGCTGGTTGAGAATGAGCAGTTAGCTAGAATGGGAAATTCTGTATGTGAAATTTGACTGCAATTCCATAGTCCTTTTACCTGGTCTCTTGTGTAGGAACATACAGTGCAGCTATAAAGTGTGCTGGCTGGGAGAAATGTAAGTGGTGACTGCATCTGTCTCCTGTGAGAACAGTTCAGCATTAAAGGGCTTTCGCTGCGACCTTTTCAGTAGTTGGTGAAACAGTCCTTATGTCTAAAGGAACACAGAACCCCTAGAGTTCTGTAGCTACCTAGAAAACCAACTATCCAGGGCCGAGGAGATAGCACTGTGGCACAAATGCCTGCCTGGCAAGTGCAAGGTCATGAGTTTGAACCTTGGTCCCGCCAAAAAAAAAGAAAAGAAAAAGAAAACAAACTATCCTTTGAGCAGTTCCTGTTGTTCACGTCAGTCCCTGGTTCTAAACTTAAAACTGTCAAACAGTCAGGTATGGTAGTGTATGCTTGTTAACCCAGCGTTTGGAAGGCTGAAGCAGGGGGATTGCCACAGGTTCAAAGCCAGCCTTGACTCCATAGTAAGTTCAAGGTCAGTCTGTATTGCATAGTGAGACCTTGTCTCCAAAAAGAGGAGGGATGTACAATGACATTCTAAGTACTCTGCTAAACAGCTTTCTGTTGTTTAATAGCAGTATGATATTGGTTAAGGAGTATTTTAGGTTCGGTAAGAAGTCAAAAAGAACCAAAAGTTGGTGATATGTCTTCCTTACTTTCTATTTTTAGCTGCCACTGTCTGTGCAGTACTCTACAAAGTCCTGCTGTTTGACCGACCTTGTTTCTGGGCCATATAGGCAGGGTGGGAGATCTTACTCCTGTTTGAGGTGTGAGGAATAGGAAGGGTAAGAACAGGATAACAAACCCAGACACAATGGATATATTCATTTTTATCCAGATTCACCAGGATATGAAGCTCACCAAACATGTGCCTTTGCTCAAAAAGACACTGGAGCTGTTAGTTTGCAGAGTCAAGGCGATGCTTGTCCTCAACAATTGCAGAGAGGCTTTCTGGCTAGGCAACCTCAAAAACCGGGACTTGCAGGTAAGACTGCCGGGGATCATCTTCATCCTGAGTATTAAAAGAAATTTAAGAACGGTAACCTGAGCCCTGCTTGCTCAAATTATTTTAAGTCTGTGGCTGTTCAGTTCTTGGAGTGCCTTAGTGACGGGGTTGTCACACACTGTTTCACTCATCCCAAGCAGCAGAGCTGAAACCTGCCGTTAATCAGGAGTAGGCATCTTCTGCCTTACTGAGGGGAGATTCACAGCAGCAGTTTTGTATATGGACACATTTTCTTTCAGTAATTTTGGAGTTTTCCTAAAGCAGTGTTATTTCTGAAGTTACTTTCTGGCTCATTTCAACACATGAACATTGGTAGGGTCTTTCAGTTATCTGATTGACTGAAACCTTGTGTAGTTGGCCACCCATAGTGGTATGTGCCTATAATCCCAGGAATCGGTGAGGCACCAGGATTGCCAAGAGTTTCAGGCCATCTTGAGCTACATAGCAAAATGTTGTCTCAAAAAGAAAAGAAAAAACCCACAAACTAAAACTTTGTATTGCTTTTTTACTGCTTTGGAGTTCCAGCATTTTTCACTTGTTATTCATGGTTATAGTGTCTTGAGTTTTAGAATTGATTATATGTGAAAAGAACAAAAGAACAGACCTCAAAGAAAGTTTCCTTTCTTCCCATCAAGTTTGTGAGGCAGGTTCTGTTGAGAAAACCAAAGCTGAGAAGGAACCTCTCATAAGGCCATTTGACACTAGAAGTAGCTCCCAGTTTGAGTTTGCCAGAATGTGATCAGAGCTGCCATTCTTTAAGCCACTTGGCTACGCTCATTGTGGCTAGTTCGTGGGGCTTGTCTTCCTCTAAGTACTGGAGAAATTTTAGATCCACAGTCAGCATTAACTAAGTCAAATCTAGCGTGATACTAGAAAACAAATATCTACCTTTGCTGGAACTTTGTGCTGCATCAGAAATAGGAATTTGAAGTAGAGGGGTGAATATCCCTTCTTTGATGCTGGATCACAAGATGATGTCCATGTTTCTGTTGCCCATAAACTCACACTTTGTGTCTTGAGACTCTGAGTATGTGTATTATGACTCACCATTGTCTGGTCCTTTGGCATTTAGGGTGAAGAGATTGTGTCCCAAGATTCCCAGGAGAGCATAGTAGAAGAGAGTGAAGACGGCCCAGCATCTCAGGTCTCCCAGAGCAGTGCTACCAAGGTATCTGTAGAGGCACCAGAGCCTGACCCTGAGAGTACACTGGGGGTGGAATCCGGGACCTTTTTTTTTTCTTTATTTCTACCTGGGGGGACTTGCCAGGTAGCTCAGTTGATTAAAGCACATGATTTGGCAAAGTCACTCAGGCGCCAGGGACTATGGTTCAATCCCCTCCTCCACTTGAGCATGAGACCTGCCCTTAAGGCAGCCTAAGCCAGCCAAAAAAAAAAACAAAAAACACCTACCTGGAGTTCTAAATACCTCTAGTATCAGGATATCTGTATCATTTCCATGACTTGAAAAATTACGTGCTGGGGCCGGCGAGATGGTTCAGTGGTCTAAAGCGCCTGCTTAGGAGGGCTCAGGCAACTGCGGGGACTGCAGTTCGATCCCCGGCACCACATGCTGCGCCAGCCCCACCACCAGGGCAGGCTGAGCCAGCCACAAAATGAATAAATAAAGAAACAAACAAACACAACAAGCAAACAAATAAATAAATAAATAAAATTTAA
>PVKN010002720.1:0-40873 GCA_004027915.1 Capromys pilorides
GAGGAGTGAGTCCCATAATGGGAGAGGGGAGAAAAGAATTATGGGAAGGGCTACTGGTTTTGAAGGCTGGTTGATCCTTTAGCGTCTTATGGCTGTCCACGTTCTAGAAACGTGTATAAGTATATTGTCATAACGTATTAAAGTTTTTTGTAATTTTACAAATGATCATGTTTTTGGAAAAGATTGGCTCTGAAATTTGTAATATTTGGGATTTTAGGAGGTATGTGGAAAAGTAGTGTCATAGTGAGCTCTTCTTGGGAATGGAAACCACACAGCACTTGGTAGGAAATACACACATACGCACATGTATAAATATGCGTGTGTAAGTATATGTGTTTCGCATAGTAAGTATAAATCATATAAATATATGTTGGCATCAAATTCTACTCAGAGCTACTGTTATCTATTTTCAGTGTCTTTGATTACTTCTATAAAGATCCATCTTAAGGTAATTATAAGTTCACCTAGAAGTCTTCAGGCTGTTTTGGAAATGCAGTTTAATGCTCATTAGGACTCATTGTCATTCCACTTGGAGAAAATAATGTGGTCAGAGACTTCAGCAATTCCAGTGGCCAGAGTGGCAGTACTGGAGGTCCTAGAAGGACCATAGGCAGATGGGTGCTATCACTGTCGGTTTCCTGTATAGCTGTTCTCGGGTTAAACAAACATGGGAAGTACAGAACTTTGGGGAGCTTGTTTTGGTCTAGTCAATATGAAGTTGACTACCAGTGATTGTAGTACAGTAATAGACTTGACACAGACCTGGATTTTAGGGGTGACCGAAGCCAAGGGCCACAGGCCTGTCAACCCAGATGGAGTCCCACTCCTTTTCTTTTTTCTTTTTTTGTAATTTTTATTTTTTTTTAATGTATTTAGTACAGGGTCTCACTACACAGATTGGACTCATAGTAAAGATTCTACTATTTTCAGCCTCCCAAGCGCTGGGATTAGAGGTGTGTGCTACCACACCCAGTCTCAGTCACTGTCACAGTGCATCCCCGGAATCAAACCCCAGCCCCTGTGTCTGCCTTAGCAGGCGCTTTAATCCACTGAGATATCTGGCAGGCTGGTGTCCAACTTAAAAAACTCTGTTTTGTTTTTATCAGTTTAGGGTTTGGTACCAGTTTGGGTTTTAGTTACTTGCCTTGTTCTGCTCACAAATTATGGTAATGGAGAAGACAGAGATGCTTTATGTTCATCTGCCTCTATCTTAAGTGCTTTGCAATAGTGTCGTCCTCTTACCTGTGAGGCGTAATGTCCCTGACCCCAGTGGATGTCTGAAGACACAGAAGTTACTGAAACTTCTACATGCTATGTTTTTTCTTGCATATGTGTGTCCTTGCTAAATTGTAATTTTTGAATTAGGAGGCTGGGGATATGCTCAGCAGTATAGCACCTCCCTGGCAGGGGAGAGGCCCTGAGTTTAATTCCTGGTACCAACCAACCAACCAACCAATATGAACTAGGTATGGTAAGAGTACTGCTCTCACACAGTGCTCTTACTGTTCCTATTTCATGCTTGTTAGCAACAGTAACTAAAAATAATAACAATATGCTGTAATAAAAGGTACTTCAAACTTTCAAGGTGATTTCTAAAATTTTCCAGTTTAAGGGCTGTTATGGTTTATGTCTAGTTGTCCCCCCAAAGCCTGATGCAATCATGGGGCGGGGACTTCTAGAGTTTGAGACTTGAGTAATGATCCACGGGGATTATGTGTTTTAGTTATTGGTCTGAGTATGGCTGGGGTTATTGATGTGGCCTAAGGTAGATAGGCTAAGGCAGAGAGCCTGAATGTAATATAAAGAGAGGCAGACGTTGGTTGTTGCTCTCTGTGCCCTGGTTGGTCAGTTTCCTCTGTCGTGATTGTTGCTGTTCCGCTGCCACGAACTAGATACTCTCTGCCCTGTTCCACTCAGCCTTGGGCCAGCCAAATATGAACTGAAACCTCCAACAACTGTGAACTAAATAAACCTTTCCTTCCTTCATTTTGAGTGTTGGGTATTTGTCCCAGCAACCATAGAAGAGTAACTAAGACAAGGGCAAGACAGGGCTGGTGAGGTCTAAAGCACCTACTTAGGCAACCACAAGGACCATGGTTCGATCCCCAGCACTACATGCTGTGCCAGCCCCACCCCCAGGGCAGGCTGACCTGGCCATAACATACATACATACATACATACATACATACATACATACATACATACAGTAAGTTAAAAAATAAAAAGGGCAGACAGATATCTCAGCAGATGGAAGTGCCTGCTTAGGCAGATGCAGGAACTAGGGTTCAATCCCCAGCATGACCCCAGGGTGCACTGAGATGGTGATTAAGACTGGGCGTGGTAGCACATGCCTGTAATCCCAGGGTTTGGGACGATGAAAAGAGGAGAATCACTACGAATCTGATCTGTGTAGTGAGACCCTGTAGACCTTGTACCAAATACATTAAAAATTTTTTTTCTTTAAAAAAATAATAAAATTTTCTATTTATTATTTTTGGACCATGGTTGACCATAGATAACTGAGAGCTCAGGTAAGGGAAAGAGGGAGTTTTGCATTCTTGTTGGTCTGTCCTCCATAGGAGTCAAACAATATTTGGAAGTTTGCAGGAAAGTAGTGTCTAAGAGATGTTACTGTTTGTTTTCTTTTTTAAATTTTTTGAAGAGTCTTTTATCTATTTGTTATAGGGCACAGCTTGAACTCATAGTGATCCTCCTGTCTGACTCCCCAGCACAGAGATTATAGGCATTCACCCCCATGTTTTGGTGGCTGGCTTGGTGTAGGGCTGGCATGGCACACAATACCGGGGTCAAGCCTGGGACCTTCCACTTGCCAGGCAGGTGCTTATGTCACCGGGCTATCACCTCAGCCCACTGGTTGGTTTTGACAAGGCTCGCTGTGAGTCAGACTGTGAGGCTGTGTCCCAATCGCACAGGCTGTGCCCTCTGCCTTGGTAGTGAACCTCAGAAAATTATTAAACTTCTTAAACTTTTCGATCCTTTCTGTTTTCTTTGCTAAGATTGAGAATGTGCTGGATAAAAATAACTGGATGATAATGTGGATGAAAAGTTAGAGAAACAAGGTGAGACTCTAGTGAAAAGTGGATTACCCGAAAAAGTCCAAGAGTGTGGAATAATAATTCATTCAAGTAAAGGAAAATCTGTCTTGGTCTTCTGCTCCATTGGTGCTTTGATTTCATCTCATGGTGTTGTATATTGTGACCCATTCTGTCCCAAGTTGCCTTGTCACTTTTGCCTTCAAGTTGTAATGTCTTGGTCAATTAAAGCTCTTTTGCTCCTTTCTGGTGGAAATATTAGCAATTTCAGGTTTGTGATTCATGCATCTCTTCAGCTTTGAGGGAACCTTTCTGTTCCCTCCAAGGGGCGCAGGGTCCATGACAGCCTATGAAGCTGGGCTCCTGTCATGATTTTATTTCATTACGAGCCTACACTGGTATTATTTAATGCAACCAAGCTTTGAATGCTGGTAGGGAACACAGTTAAGGTCATGGTCTGAAAGGACTTTGATGTCCTGCAGCAGCCTGATTTTCCCCTAATATGCATGAAAAGCTTGTGCAGTATGGCTCTTAGGAGATGAATATTTGTTCCTGTGGGTTACAATAGCAGACATAACCTGTGAGTGATGGGGAATGTCGGGCAGAATATGGATTTGGAGGAAAAACGAGTATGAAAAAATTAGCCATGGAAATCCATAAATACGAGGCCAAGAGGATTCCTGCACACTTGTCAGCTAGGTTTGCCAGGAACGACTAACAACGTTTGCAGATCTTGCAAATGGAGAAGTTATGATTTTTTTTTTTTTTTTTACAAAGTTCAACCACAGAATCTCCTAGATTTCAGACCCTTTTCTCCTTTTGCAAAGATTTCTGCTCTGTCCTTCGTTCTCAGGTTCCTGTCTTGCAAGAATGCATAAAATTTGACAGTCACTCTATGGATATTATTTTAACTATCCATAAAGAAATGCATGTCAGTTGTTAGAGCCACTGCCCTGGTATAATCTTAAGTGAGTTATGAGTTATTTTGCTGTTCATTTCTTTTGTCTGTTGCAAGGAGAAAACTTTTAATTCCATGCCAGGATTTAATGCACCTGCAAATTTCTTGGCAGTGTCCAGCTTGTTGTTTGATTCCATGTTCATTTTGTTTTTCTTTTTTTTTTTCCTTGTTGATATTGAGGAGAGGGAATACTGAAATTGTACCCCAGGCTCTTTATTTTGAGATAGCTTTGAAGTTTTGGTCTTCCTGATTCAGCCTCCTGAGCAGCTGGGATTAGAGGCATGGGGTACCCTGCCCAGCTTTTGTTGTCTTTTGTTTAAGAGCCTGTGGCTCCCGTAGACTGTCCTCCTTTCAAGGGTGTATGAGAACGGAGTTGAGGAGTTAAAGGGTCCATCTGTGTGATCAGTTATGCTGGATGGGAGTGCAGTAGGCCTGGTGATGGAGCAGACTTTTGGAGTTGGGATCATTGGCGTGGAGAGACTCATAGAAGAAGACCCAGAGGCAGGCCTGAGGCCCTGGTGGTGCTCAGAGGGAGAAGAGAGGAGAGGAGAAAGGGAAGAGCCAAGGCAACCCCAAAGACCCACCATGTTGGGGTGCACTGTGCAGCAGATCCATTGTGCAGACAGCAGTAGATTGGAGTCAGCAGAAAGTGGTGAGAGGTCTCGGCCCGTGTAGTTGCCCTCTTCCTGCCTAAGGACGGTGGAGGCAGTCACGGAAGCACAAGTTGGTGGAGATACGGCTAAAGCGCCCAGACGTTCCGCACTGGGTTATTTTCTATATAGAGCACCTACTGCTGCTTTAGGGCATTTCATGTGTGTGTTGGGGGAGGATATGAACTGAGTGGGCAAGAGAAATTGAATTTGACACTGGCAGGGTTAAATATCTTGAAGCTGCAAAGAAGGAACATAGAAGGAAGAGCAAGACGAATTCTTTCATTTGTCATGTTTTATCCTGCTTTCCTTGAGGTAGAGGCAAACTAGAACCATATAAATGTGCATGCCATTTCTGAGCACTCCCGGCCCCATTGGGCATGGGTTGTGGAGGTGCCGAGCAGGGGCTCTGGGGGCTGGGGGTATTTATTTCTCTACCCCCCACACAGCTTGCCCTCATGCTTTTGTAGTGGGGCCAAGTTTCTGGGTTGCAGCTGCCACAGGAATAAACTGGAACATTCGTCTTGTTTTGAATGGTCATTGGCTATTTATTCCACCCCCACCTTTATGGACACCTACGTGGGGTGACCACCTTGGATGGTCAGTGCTGGCCAACCACAAAACTGATGTCAGTTCTCACGGGGGAGCGCCCTATGTGTCTTTGAAATAGCAAATGCTGAGAATGCCGGTTTCTAAACATGCTCACATACTCTTCCATCCATCTGTGAAGAAATTTGTAGGGAGCCCTGTGTTTGAGTCAGGCATAGTATCTCAAGCTAGAGGTCCCAAAAACCTGTGTGACTTCTGTTCCCATGAACTGGCTACCTTCCAGAGAAGACAGATGTGTAGGACCAGGTCCACTGAAAGTCACCTGTGATCAGCACTGTGGGAGAAGAGCCAGGGGCTCGGGCGCTGGACAGATGGCTGAGGTGGATTTGTAGGGGCCAGTGTTGAAAGGTTGGTGGTGACACTGATAGGGTGAGAGGTTGGCCTGGTTGGTGGTGGTGGAAACATAGTGAAGGAGACCATGTGCCTGGTGTGGCGTGTGGAGGGACAGCCCAGGAAAGCCAGTTGGTGGGATCATGCGGGTCAGGGAAGCATTGTAATTTATCTGTAGAACAATAGGAGGTCTTTCCTGCTTAGTAAGATGCCTGACAAGAAGACCTTTCTGTGTTTATGAAATCTCTGTTGTTGGAGAACCCAGAGTAGGGAGGAACAGGGACCTTATGTGAGATTTTGTGTTTGTTTTGAACATGGAGCTATTTTAGACATGCACAAGCTCCGTAATGGTGTGACTCGCTGGTTCCCACTTAGCCATGGGGTTGGAGGCCGTTCTGTTCTTTGCTCTCATTTGATTGCTGCTATAGATTCTGCCTTCTCATTGCTGTCTACTGTTGCAACTGACACAGACAGGAGTACACCGCCCAGTTCTTTATGTCCTCAACCTACAGGATTGCTGTGTGGTGAGTTAGAAACTTACCCATGTGCACATTTAATTGGAAACTGTGGCACAAATGAGTAGATTGCTTGGATTTACTTTTGTTATAAATAATGGCTAATATTTCATAAATATTCATCTAGCACTGGCTGTTCAAGTTGACTTTCAGTGCAGTTTCACTTCTTGGAAGGTTAAAGTTGTCCCTTTGTGTGGGTGGAGCTATAGGACGTTGTGCCTCACTTTCCATGGGACTTACAGACTTGGGCTTTCCGAAAGCTTGATTAGTATCAGAGGGGCTTTATCATAAGGAAAAAATGGGACGTTTTTCCATAAAAATAAGAATACTATTCAGCGCCCCCCCTTCTTCCCCCAAATAATAAAACTTTGGTGCTTAATCAGGGTTCCAGATGTTTGTATGTATTTATTTATTCGGATATTTATAGTGTCTCTGTCAAGCAGTTTGCCTCCCTGGGTGCATTCCAGAAATTTTAAAGACATACATGGCAAAGCCACAAAGATCAAAGACCTGTGTCTTCTGAACTCTTTGCAGCACTCTGGACCAGTCTCTAAAGTGATTTATATTAAAAGAACAGAATAAAGGCTCTCACTGTC
Source organism: Capromys pilorides (assembly GCA_004027915.1). NCBI lineage: Eukaryota > Metazoa > Chordata > Mammalia > Rodentia > Capromyidae > Capromys > Capromys pilorides. Next base: position 6,712 of record PVKN010002720.1, read on the forward strand.
CCAGTTAGATTTTGAGGAATGTTCTGGATGGAAACTGAAGGACCCAGCAGGACTTTGTCAGGAAAACCCACCCAAACTGGAGTTCTCCTTCACTGAATGAAGGACATTCATTGGAAATCATTGTACAGCATAAGACTAGCACCTTGTTAATGTATTTCCATATTTTGTTGTTGATGTCTCTAGTATTTCTTTAAGATGTGGAAATTATTTTCTTCACACTCTTAGGTATTAATTCTACCCCACAGAATTTTAGACTGCTTATTGAAAGTCTTGGTTTTATTTTCTACATTATTTTAAGAATATTGTAATATTAATCATCAGAATGGGAAGCAGCCAGACTTTGTAGTGATTAATTAGTGCCGTTGAGACAGATATCTCTGTAACAGGAACTTCCTGTACAAAAGAGAGGATGTGCCAGTTGAGGCCTGACAGAGAATTGCATGGCAGCCTTCTCATGTCCTGAGAAGATCTCAAGTGTAGGTGGCACCTTGGATGAAGCTTTGACTTGGATGTTTCACTAAGGCACATTGATTGGGTTTACTGAATCATTGGCAGATGTTGTAAAAGGAGGCAAGGGTCGTCTTCTTGCTTTGTGTACTCTTACAGCAGAGTTTATCCAGCTAGATGTTGGAGTGGGAGACAGGGCTGGCAGGTGCGTGAAATGACAGCCTTGCACGGGGACCAGCCCACCCCACCTCCGTGACTGCCCTGTCTGGCATGCACGTTTTTTCAGCAGAGCAAATCATGGACTAAAACATGGAGCCAATACTCCTTCACTGCTGACCCAATTTTATGGTGTTGAGATGTAAGGGCAACTTCTCACCCAATCCCTAGGATCTCTGGGTAGTGGCAGCGCACTCTTTAGATGGCATAGTACCTAGCTAGGCACTTGCAGCAGGGCAGTTGGCAGGTGACCTCTTGGGCACTCCACTGGTTCGTGGCATGGATGATGCTTGCTTCTTAAGGCACTGGGTCTGCCTGGTGTGCTGAGCACCATTAGTGACAGATGAGAGGACAGAAGACTTCTATTCAAGCAGATGAATTCAGGTCAGAGGGCTGTGATATTCTGTCCTCCCAAATTAGCTGATCTGGTTTTTTTAAAATAAAATTATTTATTTATTTGATACAGGGTCTCTCTACACAGTTCAGACTCATAGTGATCCTTCTGTCTCAGCCTGCCTTATTGCTGAGATTACAGGAATGTGTCACCGTATCTGGTTTCAGTGGCCAGCACGGTGTGTGGTACCAGGGTTTGAACTTGGGTCCTTTTGCTTGCTAGGTAGGTGCTTAAACAGCATAGCTGTCCTGCTAGCCCAAGTTAGCGAATCTGGAGAAGAACCTTGGCTCTTCTGTGAGACTGGGTCACCTCCAGAGGATCTAGCCTTGTTAATTTAATCAATAATTGGGGAAATATAACTTAACTCAGTTCTCCTCTCTGCCCATTTGTGCAGAAGAAGTACCCAGAAAGATTCTTGTAGCCCCAAACTTCTTCATTAATTTTTTCTTTCCTTTAAATGTTAATAAAATCAGTCATTTGTCTACTTAATAAATTTTACATTAAATTATGTCTGGAACATCATGATTGACTGACATTTAAAGAAATCCATCTTGAGGGCTGGTGAGATAGCTCAGCAGACTAGGCACCTGGTTAGGCTAGTGCAGGGACCGGGTTTGATCCTGGCAACACAGGCTCTGCCAGCCTCGCCACCCAGGTGCGCTGAGCTGGCCACTGAGTCCAGGTGTGGTGGTGCATGCCTGTAATCCCAGCACTGGGGAGGCTGAAAGCAAGAGGATCATTATGAGTCCGAGCTGCTTAGTGAGACCCAGTACCAAAGACATTTTTTTTTTTAAACTCTCTTGCTGGGCATGGTAGCACATAGCTATATGCCAGCTGAGGATGATCACCATGAGTTTGAGGCCAACCTTGGCTACAAAGTGAGTTTAAGGCCAGCCTGACTTGGTTAGCAAGACGTGTCTCAAACCAAACCAAAATAACAGCAACAACGTTTATTATGTTTTGATTTTTCTAAATGTATATTAAAACACAGATTGAAATTGGACTAGAGATGTAAATAAGCTGCTTTCATAACTGATTACTGTTTGGAATTCCTTAAGTCCTAAAGACTGTCTGAAATGTTTTTAAAATATAATTTCTATACTTTATATTTTGCCTGCTTTTTATAGCACATTTTCTGTAGTTGCTTATGCTAGGTATAGCTAGGGTTTTTTTTTTTCTCCTTTTTGTGGCCAGTTCAGTCCACCCTGGGGGCAGGGCTGGTGCGGTGTGTGGTGCCGGGGATCCAATTGTCGTCCCTGTACTTTACCTAAGCAGGCACTTTGGCTTTTGTTTGTTTGTTTTTATATTTTTAGTAAGAGTCTACAAGGTCTCACTACGCAGGGTAGTGATCCACCTGTGTTCAGCCTCCCAAGAGCTGGGGTTACAGGCTCATGGCACCCGCCCAGTCTCCATTGCATCTCAGTGCGCCCCAGGGGCGGGGCTGGAACAGTGGGGATCAAAACCAGGCCGTTGCATTTTGCCTGCACAGGTGTTTTAATCCACCGAGCTATTTTGGCTGGCCCTAAATTACACCCCCGCACCCCACCCCCCATACTGTGGATCAAACGCAGGACCTTGCCAGGCTTACTTAGGCCACTGAGCTATCTCCCCTGCTGTTTTTTTTTTTTTTTTGGTACAAGAGATTGAACTGGGACCTTAGGCTTGCCAGGCATGTGCTTATGCCCTTGAACTATCTCTCCAGCCCTTAAGCAGGCACTTTGGACTGCTGAGCTGTCTCTCTGTCCTGAGGTTTTGTCTAATAATCTGAAATGTACTAAGTAAGCAAAAATTTATGATGAATATAATCGCAGACTTATAGTGAATATATTTCTAATACTGGCGTGTTTATTTTGCAGTGTGAAGGATAGGATGGCGTCAGGAGGAAAGAGAGTGATCACTTCCCTTTCTGTTTTACTTTCTATTTGTGGGAAAATAGATGGTAGCAAATGCACCGTGTCATCCGTGCTCCCTCATGTTAGTAGTGAGAAGCCCCCACACACTGCTGCATGGTCATCGCCAGCACCCGTCTGCCGAGCTCCTCCATGTCCCCTTTGGAAGAGCCATGCTCATGCGACACTCACTCTCCACTACTGGCCCCCAGTCCCTAAGAGCTGCCTTCGTCCTTCTGCCTGTAGGAGTTGGCTGTCGTACTCATTTGCCAGCATCATACAGTATTTGTCCTTTTGTGACTGGCCTGTTTCACTTAGCATAATGTTCTCAGGTATTCTGTGTATGTTAGCAGGTGTCAGAATTTTTTTCCTCATGAACTTGCATAGTATCCCACACCACATTTTGTTTTTATCCCTTCATGGTTGTTAGACTGGTTACTTCTAGCTTTTGGCTGTTGTAAGTGGTGTGTTCTGTTCATGAGTATTCAAATACCGGAGTCCCTGTGTTCAGATCAGATGCGTTTGGGGGCAGGGGCTGTACTAGGGATTGAGCTCAAGGCCTCCATACACGAAGTTCCTTTTTATTTTTTGAGACAGGGTCTAGTTGAGACACTAACTTGCCCAGATTGGGCTCACGCTTGCGGTTCTCCTGCCTCAGCCTCTCAGAGTGCTGGGATTGCAGGTGTGTGCCACCCATCCTGGCTCTTGCTTTCTTCCATGTGCGCCTCTTCCCAGAGGTGGATTGCTGGGTCATGTCGTCATGCTGTGGCACCCCTTCTGAGGACCTCGTGTACCGTTTTCCATAGCACTCGCACCATTCTATGATCCGTGGTGAGCCAGGTTTCCGGTGTCTCCCGATCCTTGCTGGCCCTTGGGGACTTTCCAGGTCTTTGGCAGGTGCCCTCTTACTGGGTGTGAGTGTTACTTTTCTGGAATTCATGAATCACACCGGGCAGTTTGGAATTGTGGGGAACTGGACACGTTTGGTCCCCTGGCATGGTCCGGCAGCAGCCCTAGAACCCAGTGGCCCATGTGGATCTCCAGGGCCTGAGCTTCTTTGTTGCCAGTGCCCTCTTGCCACCTCCCCCTTGGCACGCTTCTTCCTTTCTAATCCTACACTTGAATATTAGATCAAACACAAACCGAGTTTAGATTTATTTACAGTTTCTTAACTCCTTTCCTGTCTCCCTTTTGACAGGCTTGGCAGAAGGAGTCTTTTTCAAATACTAAATTAATTGAGGTGGCAAGCACCCCACCTGAATTTTGTTCTGCGCTGGCAGTCTAGATAAATGGATATTATATTATCTCAGCGTATTTTGGCCCCGCACTACTGTGCCGACTTGCAAGAGTCTATAGAAGTGATAATATTCTGTCAGGTTAGGGCTAGGGAGAAGAGGAAGAGGAAAAGAAGAGAAACCCAGGGCATATTTTCTTATTTGTATTTATAAAGTACTTGTGGGGGAGCTGAAATTGCTGTGTGGCAGTTTACATGGCTAAATACACGCAAAGGGAGATAAGGTGCCGGGGTGCAGGCGGGCGGAGGAGACACGGGCCACATCGATTCATTCTCAGCTCTGTCAGCCAACATAGCCTCCATCGCAGCCCAAGATGAGTCTCTCCCCTCTTGAACTCAGCATTTCCTCCAAGAATGCAGCCTATTTTTAATGACTTTATTGATTTGATGATTGGGTTACAACATACTTTATTTGCTGGTGAAGTGTTTTGTTCCTGTCAGCACTTTAATGCGAATAAATCTACTTTTTGGCACCACTTTGATAGACTGTAAAACTGCTTATATTTGCAGGAAAATTTGTGTGCCATGGTATGTGTATGTTAGACTCAGTGTGACATTCCCCCACACCAAAATCATTTTATGTTGAGTTCAGGGGAGAGCTACACACATGCAGGGCTGTTATCACAGTGCACTGTTGACACAGTATAATACAGAACGGAGGTTTACGATTGAGGACCACAGAAATAGATTTTATACTCATAAAGTTAGTTCTCTAGTGCTTTATTTGTTTTGTGGCTGTGTTAAGACTTTGAGGTGTTTGATTCATAATTTAGGTAGATGGTATAAATGTATAATGTACACTACATTATAGTCTGTCTATGATTGTAACATGTTATATCTAATACATGCCTAGTGAAAGTAGGTCTTTATTTCCTTCTTCTAATGTCTGCGCAGATTTGAAATACATTTTACCAGTAAGTTTTTAATGCAGCTTATTGAAGGCATGAAAACAATGCCATATATATTGACCCTTGATCTACAGTAAATTCAGTTTTGAGAGGTGGAGGCTGATAGATGTTCTATTTTTGGAAAAAACAAACAAACAAACAAACTTAGTGAAACATTTCATCCCCTTCTAAAAATGTTACTTAGTACATATTTTCTGCAATTAATTTTATTTATTTAATTGAATAATTTTTAAATGTGTGGGGAACCTAGTGGCAACTGCACTAAACAGGGCTTGAGTGGGCAGGGCCGTCACGGAGGTCCCCGCCATGCACCTCCATGAAACTCATTCCCACCCCTCTCTGAGTTCTGTAATTCAGATCTAAATCAGCAACAACGTGCAGAAATCATGCCTTCATTAAGCAGCAGCTTGTCTGAAACTGTGGGCATGCTCCTAGTGCTAGTGAAGGCAGAACCCCCCCCCAAATGCAAGGGCAAGGCGGTTCTCCTTAGTTCTTTCTCCTTAGGAGAAAATAAACGGGCAGGAAGGTATTAGAGTCCTTCTGAGAGACATGATTAAGTCTAGGGGAATTATCAGCTGAACTTGAAGTGGATCTCTGGGTTTGCATGAGGCGTTGTGCTATAATAGGACATTTAATTTAAAGAAGTCTAGCTAATAAGGTAGGTGGAGGGAATCAGAAATGTCCAGCGGGGTTTTGGTTGGATTGACAAGTTGTGCAGATCCAGGTTTGCATTGTGGGTAATCATGTCCTGCAGACAGGGCTGCAGCTTGCCCTTGGGAGGGGAGCAGGGACATCTGAATCTGGGCTGCTTTGCCCTGTTCAGAGTGGATAAACATTTTCCGTAGGTGTGGTCTGTTGTCCACTTCTGTGCTTGCTCAGTTTGGGAAGAAAAGAGCTGTGTAGCCCCAGTGTTTCGGGCCAGCGAGGCCTCGCAGATGCCCCTGGGCACAGAGGCAGCTGAATACATCATGAATCATGCAGCTGAGCAGTTGGCTAAGTGAGGGAGAACGGAATATCACGCACAGAGGTTTGATGTCTTTTTATGGGAGAACAAAAGAGTTTCGATTCTTTCACGTTGAGTTTAGCTTAGCCTTTGTGTGGCAGAGGAGGTTTAATGAATCATTGTTTAACTAAGATCCTGCCAAGTATTTGACCATTAAATAGACTCCAGTGTGTATAGAGTTCTTCTCTGACAGACTCTTATTTGACTGTGATTAATTGGCATTGAATTGTTATTTAATTACCTCCACAGAAATCTAAGAACAGTTTTGTGTTCTGATTAAGTTATTGGATGTAATAACACGCATTGGGGCTGCAGAGGTCAGACCAGTCCTCATGACACCTTGCCAGCAAGGCTGCCCTCTGCAGCTGCTCAGAGCTCAAGGAGAGTCCCAAAAGATCGAAAACTCAGGCAGTCTTTACTGTTTAAACACATAGCCCAGGGTGCTGTTAGTGGGAAGAGGACGCAAGTGGAGACTAGACGTGGAGAGGGAACCAGGGAAGGTCCCACTGAAAAGTCTCCCTGTAGGGAAGAGACTTGACTTCTGTCATGCATCTGTGGCCTTTTCTTAAGGTATAAATGGGTGGGAAACTCAATTTTAGTGTAAGGCTGTCGAACTTTTTTTATGTTGAAATTTATTTGAAGTGATTTACTGGGCTATGTCGAATATTCTAATGGAGAGTCAGCGAAGCTGTGCTCAGTTTATATTTGAAGTGTTTCATATCACATACATCAGGGACATGCAGAGAAGAGGTCGACCAGTTGTCGGGACAGTAAAGCAGAAGAAAGACTGTGCAGGTTCTGGTTTTGTGAATCCTTGTCTTTAGAGAATAGTTGACCTCAGGATGGGATGAGTTCACCCTTGGGGAAGTAGAGTCTGGAGAGGTGAGGCCCTCTGACTGTAAAGGAAGCACTTAGACTGAGGGAATGAACAAGAATGGAAAAACAGACATTTTTCTAAAAAATTGTATTCTAAAGCCAGAATATGTGAATATTTCACCAAGAGGAATGTTAGCACTGGTGAGGTGCTACAGAAAAAGTTAAAAAGGAGGAGGATGGGGAGCAGCCAGCTACTGGTTTTCGAAACTGGATGAGTTTCTAGACTCACTTACGAATTCCCTGAGGGGAAGGAGCGGGAGCTGCGTGGGGAAGGACTGTGGGGTGTTTGAATAGGTCCTGATTTCCTGTAAGAAACACAGTCGATTGCCTAAGACTTAATGTGGCCTTAAGCTTTTCATAACTGACAGGTCAGGTACAATTACAGTACTTGCAGTCCTGTTTTCAGTTCTCACAAAAGTTCTCTAGATTTTAAAAGGAGTACAGACTCTCGCCCCAGTTTGAATGGTGTTCTTTCCCCTCAGCCCAACAGAGGTCTACGCATTTACATTTAATACAGACTAGCCAGTTTGGTATAACTGTTGGCGGTTCCCAGATATTAAAATGACACGCTGGAGATAGAACTGACGATCAGATTTGAGTGCTGGTTGATCTGTTTCCAGAGCACCTTGGGTTGTTTTACATAGGGTGGGTAGTGGGAGGGCCCATTGTCTTCAAGTTCAGTCGTGTTCTCACACAAAATGTTTTGCTGTCCTATTTTTGAGCATTACATACACTTGTATGCATATTGGAGATAAAAAGAGCTGATCTTTGCCTTCTTGCTGGTAATTTCCAACCAAGGTAATCTCAGTGGTTGAGTCTGATCCTCGTGTTTGTGGACGTGGACATTGTTTGTTTAGATGAGTGCTTTATAGGTTGGCATTGCTGCCACCGGGTGGGTGGGAACCCATTCTTGAAACTGCTGGATAGTTCCTAGCTTTTCATTTTTCATACTCATTCTCTTGGAGACGCTTCATAAGCACTTGGCTAAGAGTGATGCCCAGTGGATCCTGGCTGAGAAGAATGTTCACTTTGGAGATGAAAGTGGTACATTCCAGTGTGAGGCAAAAGCGATATACGGTTATGGCAAAAGGGTCAAGCCATTGGCAGTTTTCTCTTCTGGTTAACATTGGAAGTTCTTGGCTGAGGCTCTGTGTCTACTCCACTTTCTGTGGTTTGTGGTTTAGGATTCTGTGAAATCCTGTGTGCATGCTATCCATGTGGGCATTTCACACCGGAAGACCCCACAGCTTTCATCTTGAGAGCTCCCCTTGGGGGTCATTCCTTCTACCTGTTGCTCCTCACCTATGTGGCAGCTGGGCCCCGCTCACTCCTTCCTGGTGGTACATCCAGGGGACACATGGGTAAAGAAAATGACTTGGTCTGTTTTCCTTTCTTGTTAGTGCTTAGAAAATACAAAAGTAATGATGACTTGCTGTCACAAAGCACTTAATGGCTGTTGCAACAAAATGATTTCCTGAGGCAATTTCTGTAATGTGTCCACCCCTTCAAAAATAATCCTCAAGGTAACTTCCTGACACGAGCAACTTGGTTGGCCCCAAGTCTCAAAGCGTGGTGAGCCCTGATTTGAGGTGGAAATGAGGTCCCTGGACTTCCTGATCAATTGTGCCTCTTCTTAGGCCTTTTGTCTTCATCATTTTCTTTTCATTATTCATTTGTTCACTTGATAATAGGTTATTGCGGCCTACAATAATTTACTTTTGGGGTGGAGTTATTTTTAAATGTTTTACTTTAATTATGGTTAGTCAAGAGATGATTCCTGAAACTCTTCTAACCAGGAGTGACAAAGTATTTTGCATCCAGTACAGTAGGCAGCAACAATCAGGAGGGGGCTGGGCGGTCAGCAGCTGGGTTGATCACAGCCATTTGTACCAGTGTAATCACCGACCTGGCTCATCCTTACTAGTAGGTGCTCAACAGGGCTTGCAGATGTGTCCTGTGACATAGCTTCATGTCACAGAAGCGTAGCCACGAATGCGCCCTTGTGGATCTCACTCGGAACCTTCTCAGCTGGTTTCCCTGCCCTGATTCTTGCCATCTTGAAGCCTCAGCTCTCTCTTCTTCCAGTGCGAACAGTACTCAGTCATAGTGTGAAGATGACGTGCGTGTGATTCTTGACAGGGTCTGGCACTTTGTGCCCAGTATGTGGTGGTGTTTTGAAAACGAAGCAGCAGAGCAAGCTAAATAGTCTTGTGGTGTCTCTGCTGTGGGAAGGCACCTTGGTGAGCCACCACAGGGTGTCTGTCATGCAGGGCAGGGTGGATTCCCTCACCCATCTTCTGTAGGCTCTGTCTCACCTTCTCCAGCCTGGAGCACTCTACCAGAACCCACTCCGCTCAATGTTTTGTCCTTTGCTCCCCCCAGCCTGTACCCCAGTCCTTTCCTAACTCAGCACACCTTACACCATGCTCTTTCCATCACCCAGATAAATATTTGTCAGCCCTCTGCCATTCTCCACTTCTATGTCATGGTGGATGCCATTGCTGAGCAAACTGCATTCACCATCAATCCCCTCTCTGCCTTCCTCTCAGATTCCCGGGCCGTATTGCATTGTGAAAACGTGTTAGGCTAACCCTGCCTGACCCCAGTACCTCTCCCCTCTCCAAGGATGTCACTCTAGATTCATTGCCACCTGTGTGGTCCAAGTTCTTGTTCCTGATTTCTGCCACATGGGTGTGTGTTTATGTCACATTGTGCCACTGCACATAGCGTTTTTACTTGTATGCAGTATCTCTCCTTACCTATAGCTTCAGTTACCCAAGGTCAACCCTCTTGGTTCTCTGAAGAAGGACAACATTCACATAACTTTTATTATAACATATTTTTATAGTTGTTCCATTAGTTAATCTCTTAGTGGGCCTCATTTATAAATGAAAGTTTCCTAGATAGGAAAGTTGTATGTATAGTTGAATACATAGCAAATATAGAGTTTGGTATGGCCCACAGTCTCAGACATCCATGAGTGACTTCGCAGTTGAGGGGAGGAGGAGCTGCTATATTCTGTTAACTTACACCAACATTAGATTATAAAGTACTCAGATGGACACCACCCAGAAAGACTAATCGTATGTTGGTTGTCAGGAGCAAGTTTTGTTGAAAGGTCAAACCGTTTAATATGAGACTATAATGACTCAGCAGAAGGGAGGTTCGAAGGTGAGTGAATGAGCAGGGGGGCACTCTGAGGCTGCCCTTCTAAAAAAATCTTTGAGATTTTCAAATGATCCTGTTTGGACAGTTGGACCAGGCATCTTCCATGGGGGGAGCTGTGGTAATGAGAAAATTTGCCTAAGAAAAGGAAAGAACACACACATCCTTTTGAAACTCATTTGTTCAAGTCTGTCATGCCATCTTGCAACAACTCTTCTGACTATATTATATCAGAAAAGACAAGAGATGGTTAGGGCTTGAAAACATAGTGTGGCTTTGCCAGAGGGACAGCTTTCACATCACTGTGGCAGAACCCAGTTCCTGCCCTTCTGTCTTCTTGCCCAGGAGACCCAGTGCCCAGCACCTTAGGTGGCTTAACTGCCCCCACCATTCCTGGGACCTTAAACCAATGTCTCCTTTAGTTTGCTGGTGGCTTCTCTTGTCTCACAGCAGCAAATAGAGGAAGCAGGAGACACATCTCAGACCTGTGCCAGTGCTCCAGTTCTGGCTGTGGTGGTGTGTACGCAGGTAATAGGAAGAAGGACGAGATACCTTGTCACCCGTGAAAAGTAAAAGGCACTCAGTAGATTGTACTGTGCCTTTGGGGATATCATGAAACAAGCTGAGAGAGTCATTCATCAAAGCACCACAAAAACTGCCTTCAAACATGGACGTTGTTTTATGGTCAGGACTTTTGCTAGGGACAGAACGCCTCTGAGTTGGTTCGGAGGAGACTTGAGGTGGACTGGAAGGAGGCCAGGACAGCTCACAGAGGTTAAGCACAACTGACTGTCCTAGGACTGGGTTTCCAGTGATCCTTCAGGAACCGGGAGCCACTGCCACAGGGCGCGTACATCTGCTTTGGATAACATGTTAGCCCCCTTCTGCTGTTCTTACGAACCTTTGTACCAAGAGAGGCCATGAGTCACTTGACAGCCAGTGCCCAGGCCCCCTGGTTGCTTCTGGGCCTTCACAGTGGCCAGCGCAGTGGAGGAGTTCTTCAGAAGGGTGTGGCAAGTATCATGTCTGTCCAGTGTCAACAAACAAAATTCCCAAGACAGTTGGAGTCCTGAGAGCTATGCTTATCAGCTCGGAAGGGCTCAGGAAGGATAAAGAACTAAGGCTGAGGCCATGGGATGTGGGACCCGGTGAGGAGGGAAGATCTGGAGAGATAAAAGGACAGAGTCAGCCCCCCCAGTCAGAACAAAGGTGCCTCAGCAGGAGGGGTGGAATGCAGGTTACGCGAGTACCTGCTGTTTCCTTACTGTTCCTGAAAGCTTGATAGAGTTGTTTTGATAAAAAAACAGAGATGTAAAGGAAGTTATTTTGAATGGAAAATGAAGACATGCTGGTACTTATTTGAGATAAAGATGAATCAAAAGTGATCTAGACACAGACACATCTGTGCCGGGTCTCTGGACCTAGGTCTAACACACAGTTGGAGAAGTTGGAGATGGGTCATTGTGGATCAGTTCCAGATGGCTCTACTTGTCTCCATTACATTGATAAGATGTTTTGGAGTATAGAGGTGTATCTATCTAAGTGTGTCCAGGGAGATCAGAGGTGAAGATAAGATTTGGGATGCCTAAATAAACAGGAACTGAAAATAATGAAAGAACAAGTAATGAAAGCAAGCAAAATTTAGGAAGAGAACCAAGAAACAAGTCAGCCACTGGCTTCATCCTGAGGAAAAAGAAGTCAGAGCCAGCAAAGGCCACTGAAGGAAGTTGCCCTGAAGAATGGGGTTGCTCACCCTTCTGTGCTGTGGAGATTCCCTGGAAGGCTGGGCAGGCAGCACTCACACCTTAGGAAATTGTATCCCTTTGAGGTGGGTCTTTGTCTCCTTGTTGCTAACAGAGCCCTGTCCACAGAACACTCATGGACATTTCTGTTGCCTGAAGAAGCCTTCCTTAGAGGGAATTCCTGTGTGAGTGTCCAGTGGATGTCAGGTGCCTGAAGAGAAGCTTAGCATGTCTGGAGTCGGGTGTGCCTGCCTGGCTTCAAGTTCCTCCTCTGCCTCACGGGGATATTCTGGGTAGAATCTCAGAATCTTCACTAGGTGGAGTTTTGAAATTACTAGTCCTCAAGCTCTTTCATGCCCCTTCAAGTTCTAAAACCCCACAGTAGTAATGACTCAGTCGTGTTGCTGCTTCCAAATTTATAGATACCTTTGCAATCATGACCTCTTTCATCCTCTTGGTCTTTGACCCTGTGAGGTAGTAGAGACAGATTTAGTGCCTGCGTGTCACAGATAAGGAACTTGAGTTTCAGTTGAGCTTGAATGCGCGCTGTGAAGTCCTGTTGCTGTGGCGTGTCTGAGGCAGGTGTCGTGCAGCCTCATTCCTGCTGTTCTTCCTGCTTCATTGCACTCCGTGAGCCTCCATCATGTTCATGGCCTGCGCCTTCTGGAGGCGCAAAGTAGACAGGCCACACTGCCAGATGCCTACAGCTCCTGTTTAGTTCTTAGGCTGCTTTGGCTGAATTAGCATAGAACACTACAGAAAATCCAGCTGGTGCAGTCCTCGAATGACTTCCTTCAACTGTGGTGTGCCTACAGCACCACCCCTCACCCTCCCATCTGGACCAGCCTTTGAGTCCCACCCATCGCCCACCACGTTGCTCTGTGCCTGGGGTCTGCAGGTCTGTTGTCTTTGCTGTAGTGGAAGGGCTGTGCTCTTTGGGTCAGGCTTCTTAGGTTTAGATTCTACTTCTCACCAAGATAGTGGTTCTTTTACTTTCCCTGTTCCACCTACCACTGGATCACAGATTCTAGGCAGAGCTCTACTGCACAACTATAGCCCCATTTTCAAAGGCCAGTTCTTATCAGAAGAGTTAAATTCCCCAGCCATCACTGGGCTCTAGACATGGACATTCTTTATACAGACCTAAAAATGGGTATGTCTAGAAGAGTTCATCATATGTAGGAGTTGGCCCTCTTAGATGTCCACTTTTACTCTTGAGATCTGGTAGGACTTTTTTTTTTGTTTGTTTTTGGCTGCTAGCTAAAACTATCTTTTGTGGCAAAGAATAGGGCTTAAAAAGGAAGAACTACTGACACATGCTATCGTGTAGAAGAGACTCAGAAACTTCAGGCTAAGCCAAAGGAGCCAGAGACCGATGATTCCATTTATAGGAAAGTTATTGAATAGGCAGATTTTTAGAGGGAGAAAGTAAATTCCTGATTACCTGAGGGCAGGAATCACTATAAGTGGCATGAGAGCCTGGCTTGGTGACACTCACCTGTAATCCCAGCTACAGGATGCTGAGGCAGGAGGATCACAAGTTGAGCTCAATCTGGGTAATTCACTGAAACCTATCTCAAGAAACATTTCTTAGAAAAATTTTAAAGTGGCGTGAAGGATCTCATGGGGAGGGATAAAGATGTCTCAGATATATTTTTAATAGCTTAGTCTCTCTAAAATTACCAAAATTGGGCTGGCCAAATAGCTCAGAAGACTAAAGCGCCTGCTTAGGCAGATGCAGGGGCCAGGGTTTGATCCCCGGCCTGCCGTTCTGGCCCCGCCCCTGGGGTATGCTGAGATGGCAATTGAGACTGGGTGTGGTGGTGCACACCTGTAATCCCAGCACTTGGAAGGCTGAAAACAGGAGAATCACTACAAGCCTGATCTATACAGTGAGACCCTGTAGACCCTGTACTAAATTAAAAAAAAAAAATTGCCTGAATCTATTGAACTGTGTACCTAAAATAATGAGTAAGTCTTGTGAAAGGTAATTATGTATGTATGTATATATATGTGTATTCCTTAATATTTGATATATAAATAAAAACTTTAAAAATGAGGTTCAAACCAGACATGGGAACTTCCATGTTCCAAATTATCATTCAGTGATGAGGGAGCTGAGGACCTTGGTGATGCGGGAGGCGTCAGAGTTCTAGAGGTGATGTTCACTCCAAGATCAGGTTTTAGAGCCAGTTCCTAAAGTAAAGGCTCTAAGGAGCTCACTTTTTTTTTTGAGACAGGATCTCACTATGTAGTTCAGGCAGGCCTTGAGCTCACTTTTGTAACCCAGGCTGGTCTTGAATTCACATTGATCCTCCTGCCTCAGCCTCCCAAGTGTTGGGATTACAGGCGTGCGCCACCATGCCCAGCGAGGAGCTCACATTTTGAAAGAAGTTTAATGACTTCTTTCATGATTGCCTCTCTTTTAAGTTAGAAAAATGTAGTGAGAGAGTTAGGAGAACCCATTGTGAACCTCACAGAGGACACACTCCTCCTACACTCTCTCCATCTGTTTTCTTTTTTTCTTTTTTTTTTAATTTTTATTTTTTGTGGGACTGGGGTTCAAACTCATGACCTTGCACTTGCCCGGCAGGCACTTGTGCCATGGAGCTATCTTGCCAGCCCCTTTTTCTCTTTTCTACCATACCTTTTTTAAAAAAAATTAAGCAAATCATAGTCACTCAAAAAAAGAGGGAAATTAAAATTGCCCACAATACTTGACAGACTCCTTTTGAACATTAGGTTGCTTTCTGCTTCCCACTCAATAGTGGAATTTTATGCGCATCTTTATCTGTGTTGTACATGGAGAAGCTTCCTAGAAATAGAATTTCTAGAGCAAAAAGTTGCACTCTCTGAGTTTCTTCATGTCTGCCTTGTAAACATGGAGTGAAGTCGGTTTTCATTTAATGGAAGTCCCACGTGAGATCAGGCTACAAGAGCTGAATGTAATCACATTGTGGGCTTTGTGATTGGCCTGTGCAAATGGAGGAGATGGGGTCCCCCACTTTACCCTGAAAAATACAGACAACCCCTGGGGTATTGATTTCAGTCCTGGGCCTCAGGCACGCAGTGAGCCTGGCTATCTGTGTGGTGTGGGATAGCCATGAGAGATCTGTAAAGGCTTTGAGTTGTCGTATCATGAGAAATTTGATTTACTTTGGCAGTTGTAAGTGCAGAGGAAGCAGCGCTAACAGTTGATGTTCCAAAAAGGCATTTTTTTTTTTTTTAAATGTATTTTAGTACAGGATCTTCAGGGTCTCACTGCACAGATCCGACTCATAATGATCTTATTTTCAGCCTACCAAGCACTGAGATTACAGGCTCGAGCCATCATGCCCAGTCTCAGTTGCCATCTCAGTGCACCTGGGGGTTCTGGGATCAAACCTGGTCCCTGTACCCGGGCCTAAGCAGACACTTTAGTCAGCTGAGCCACCTGGCCAGCCCCAGTAGGGTTTAAAGTATGCAACCAAGCTGTTGGAAAGTGGACGGAGCTTCCCCAAGGAAACTGACTCTCCTTCTGTTGTTACCTGCTAGACACATTTCAGCAGGTGCCACGTGTCACTGGGAGGGAGAGGCATGGCAGAGTGCAGGGAGCATCCATCATCAGATTTGATTGGAGACCTCTGAGGAAAGGACTGTGAGGCGGGAAACTTGACATCACAGCTCCAGTTTCAGTAGACTTCCCGCAACGCTGGATGAAAATATTCTGCAAACACCATTCTTGGGCTTCGTTGTTTTGCAGAGTGATGAAGTGTTAATTATTGAGACTATTTCTGCTCTCACATGTTTTTATGTTTAGCTGGTGAATAAGTGTTTCGGTTTTAGAGTCTTTGATAGTTATTGAAGTAGCTGTATGGAGAGACAGCTTTTTTCTTGGTGGTTTCTGTTCATATTTTATTTGCTGGTGGCAAATCTTGGGCCTCCTAGACTTTCAGGTTCTTGTATTTAGGAGACGACAAAGAGGTGATTTTCATGTACTTATCATCTCTATATTTCTTGACATTTTAAGCAGATGCATACTTTTATTGCTTCTGAATCTTGCCTATATTAAAGTTGCAACTATTCTATTGAAAGAATTTTAATGGATTTAATGTATTTTTTTAGTGTTGATTTTTCCATCTTTTAGTATTGATTTTTGAGAAGTTAAAAAATATAGTTAGGCTACAAAATCTGTAAGAATAGGTGGGAAAATTGCCCCTTCTGATTGTAGTGTCCCTCAAATGTGTATGTATGATTAACATGTGCGACCTCTTGCCTCTCCAAGTGTGACCAGGGACACTGCAGGATGGACATCCGGGAAGCTTGCTAGAAGCACCGACTCTCAGGCTCCCCACCCCAGCCAGGGCTCCAGCATCTGCGTTCTAGCTCCTTGAGCTTCCTTCGCAGATGGCATGCTGCAGAACCTGCAGGAGTAGTCGTCATCCTGCATGGTTTATTGTTGCGCATTTGCTAAAAAGTGTCTGGCACTGTGACTGGCTCCTCTCACGGGCATGCCCTATTTAATCCCTGGGACAGCTCTAAAGGAGGTGTTAATACAGGTTAAGAAAGTTGTCGCTGGGCCTGCCAAGTGTATCGCTGAGCGATGCCTGTTGGAGTCTGTATGTCCGGAGCCCAAGGCAGCAACGCCGCAGCTCAGCGTGTCTCTCACCTCCACACCTCATGTTTCCTCACCGAGCCTAGGTGCCCTGGGGAAGAGCTGCAGAGGCAGCAGAAGCCTCTGACCATTCCTGGCCCGGTGGCTTCGTGATATGCAAGGTGTGCGGAGGTTCTCTCAGGCTGACATCGGCTAGGGTATCCCGGGGTGTCCCAGGGCATCAGGGACAACATAAGCTCAGGGCCAGCAAACACGTGGGTTGGTTGCCTGCATCAAAATAGGTTCTCTGTGAGTGTAGCTCCACTTTTAAAAAACTAAATCAGAAAGATAGAAGAGATTTATTTATTAGATACCAGTTTTAACCTTCTGTTTCTGAAGCCTTTATTGATACATCATTTTCTTGGATTCTGCTTGACAAGGGAAATAAAATCAGTGAGAAGTCATCTTTAATCATTAAGTATTATTTCCATTTTCCTGCCTCCGTCCTCTTGTCTTCTTAGGTGTTTCAGTCTGCCTTTGTCACCCGTGGGTCCTGTCTGAAAGTAGTGACTTGTTTGTACTACACTAGTGTACTCCCAACCTGGCCAAATGTCAAGTTTTCCCAAAATAGACTTGTGGTGAACCATCCTGGCAAAAAACAGTCTATAATTACATTCATTTTAAAATGTCCTGCTTAGCAAAGTTCTGATAAATACAGCAAAATTAGCCTAACCATTGGGGTTACTTTAATGTTTTACTGTTGTTCATCTACCTATTCGGCACTTGGATTGAAGTCCCAGGTGGGACCAAAATTTGAGAAATGTTCTAAAATTTTCCAACCCAAACATACAGCAAAAGTAAAGAAAGTAAATAAAACCTATAAACCCTTGTGAATACTGTCACTGTCACAAGAGCCCCTCCCCCCTTTAAATCAGGGCCACATTGTATTCCCTGCTTAGTACCATTTGGTGGTATTTTAATTTCTCTTTAGGTATCATCCTCTTTTCTTTTTCTTTGCCATTGACATTGGCTTATTTCATATGAATGCATAATATATTAAATACATATGCATTTAAAATATTGTTTTGATTTATTTGGGAATTGTTTCTCTTAAAGGGTCTATCTGGGGAAATGAGTAATTTCTCATATCCTGTTCTTGCAGGAAGAATTTTAAATCGTTTCTCCAAAGACATTGGACATATGGATGACTTGCTTCCCTTGACCTTTCTAGATTTCATCCAGGTAACGTAACTATAATGTTGACTTGTCAAATGGATAACAAGTTCCTATTTTTTTCCAAAGCTGTTTTATGGAGGAAGAAAGTAGGATGGGGCCCTTGGCCCCAGTGATGTGCAGTGTTACCTTAACAAAAAGCCCATGTTTATAAAAAAGGTGTGGTTCTGAATCGGAGGCTAAGTTAGCATGAGTAACACCTCATGTGTAGGAGTGGCCATGCAGTCCCTTCAGGATTGGCTTATGGCAGCTACATGCTGGGTAAGTGGCTCTCGGTCTTGCCTCCCAGGTATCTGGCGTGGATTTCACCTCATTGTGAACGCATTTCATAATATAGAAACAATCACTTCTCATGGAAAGATAGCCCAGATTAACTAAATTATGCATTGCATTACCACAAAGGGCAAATATTTACTGCAGGTTTTTTTTTCTTCTCCCTTTGGGAGGGGGATAAAACCAGGTGTGGTTACCTACAAAGGAAAGATTAGTAATAATAAAGTGAAAATAATACTCTGTTAGCAAGGACAATAGAGAGCGGTTATTTCAGATACAAAGCCTTTGAAAGCAAGCGTGTTTAAGCCAATAATTTGAGTACAGGATCAAAGTCATCTCCGAAAATGTCTTTGGTTTTTTTTTTTTTTTTTTTTTTTTTTTTTTTTTTTTTTTTTTTTTTTTTTTGGTTTTTCTAGGCAGCTTTTCTTTTCACAAGTTCATTGCTTTGTCTTAAGGTGTCTTTCTTTAAAAAGAGAAAACCCAGCAATCTCTCAGAAATGCCTTCCGTAAAACATTTGCTTTGCTTCGGAACTTGAGGTCCTGGAGGATGATGCGGGGTCATGTCCCCTCCCTGCCCTTTATTCAGTAGTGTTATTCATGCGCCATTTATTTTACCTGCTATTTAATTCTGTCGTCTTTTCAGTTACTTGGGCTGGGGAAACTTCTTTCTACTCAAGTGTTTACTTTGGAAATGAAATGCAGCTATCAAAAGCTGAGCATATTCTAGAATCTCAAGCCCTGTGGCTACTCTGTCAGGAGTCAGAACCTTTTTCATTAGCTCGAAGTGCCAGTTGACAGCATTTCTAACCATGAGCCAAATTTCAGGCCAAAAAAGCGAAGTGCTACCATCAGGGTCTCTGATTATGGCTCAGTCCTCAGGGTCCTTTTTTTCAGTGGTCAGGTGATCTTCCAAGTTTAGATCCCCACTGAAGTCTCTGGCATAGAAGAATTCAATGTTACTTAACTTGAAAAGTAAGCTGTAGCGGAAAAATCAATAGTAGGCCTCAAATGATGACCAGAAGTCGTTCATCACACAGGAAGGCAGGAGTGAATGTCTGTCGGCAAACAGCGTCACCTGTGGAGCAAGACAACACCAAGGATTTACCTGGAACTCACCCTGTTACTGCAAATAAGCACCTCTGATTTTTTTTTTTCCCCTTCTGGAAACTTACTTTTTCTCTAATGTGTCTTGTCGGATTTTGTTATTTTATTTATCTCCCTCGAAGCGGCCTTTTACTAAGACATTTTAGCTCCTTGCCTAGAATGCAGATGACTGGAAGAACACATTTCGACAGCGATTGTTAAGGACTCCTACAAGACTTTGTGAAAGGTTCTGTTTCTTCCCAAGTGTGAGCCGGGCCAAGGCTGGGTGTCCAGAGCCAGCTGGCCCACTGCGCACTGAGCAGGGTGAGCCCTGCTAACTAGAATCCCTTGTGTGTTTTCATATCGCCTGTGGAGGGAAAGGAGTGAATGCTCCCTGATGTTAGCGTAAAGTGCTTTCTGCAGTGTGGAGAGAGGAAATTCTCGTCTTGTACTTCTGTTTAACCAGCTAGACAAGCTTTATTATTATTATTATCATCATCACTCAGATAATCTTGGTAGACTTAACCATTATTGAATACTCCTGGTGCCAATTAGCTGATTTCTTGAATCTTTAGCAAAGATAAATCTTGATGGTTTTGTCTCCAAGAAAGGTGTTCCACATCAAACATAACTCAGTTATCAATTATGATAAAGATCTGTTGTCACTTGTTTTGTTTGCAGGTGTCTTTAATAAGGCTTCCCATAATGCCTTCAGGAAGAAATATTTTCTCCTTTTAAAAATAGTATTAGCTAAATATAAAAGCACTGATCCCTGCCATTGTTGCTGATTCTTTGAGGGACATTTCCCAACATTCATTGTTTAAATGGTTGTCAGGAGGAATCAAGTGAAACTTCATAAACAATGTGTTTGCTGGTTCATCTCGCTCTGTGCGCAGAGCCTTTCTCGGGAGGATTTGCATACGATGAGTGGGCTTTTGACTGAGCTATCACAGGGATCGTTTTGAAGTATTTGGGGCCCACTGCTATATTAGCAAGCAAAGATTTTATTAAAGCCACAGAAATGAATTTAACCTGCCCTCAAATAAAGGCCAACAAAAATCTAAATGTAAATTGATTTTTTTTTCTTTTTTCTTTTTTTAAGTTGGCTAGGACTCCATAGGGTTGAAAACAACCCGGTGTGTTCTGGGACTCTTAATGGAATCATGTAAACTTAAAATAAACACTATTATGGTAAGCACATAGAATGAAAACTAATTTTCCAAATCAAATACATTATATTCAATTCATTTTCCCCAATCAACCAAATGTTTAAAACCTGTTAGTTATAACAGCAATCTTCTGGAAATTAATTAGAAGCCTATTAGCTCTGCTAGCTGAGCCGAATGAAAGGGGTTGCTTCTTACATTTCTAAATAGTCTGCTGAATTAAAGCGAAGCAAGGTCAAAATGACAATCAGCTAAACTCACCACTTGACTGTTCTTAATAGCTGATCTTATTGTGGGAGATGGTAGTTTTTCTTTTTTTCTTTCTTAAAGATATTTTGTTGGTTGTGTCCTTCGGTAAATCAAAAACAATTTTATTTAAAAAGTTACCATAGGGCACGTCATACATGTAGTATGAATATGACCTACCTCCTCTGTAACCCCCTTTCTGGGCCTCTGAAATGACCTTGCTGGTCATTTGTTAAGCCCTTTTCAAAAGCTGAGATGGTAGAAAATTTCCTGTCTGCCTTTGTTCTCAATGTCATTAGCAAAGCCACTGCTGACGTGAGGTGGCTCTGGGTTGTGAGTTCTCTGGTTGGATGCTGTGGGGGATCACCAGCCTGACCAGCAGTTCCTCCTGTACATAGAGAAGCTTGTGGAATAACAGGCCTTCTGCACTCAGGCCCTGGGTTTGACTGAGACAAGGGATTGTAGGATGAACTGGAAATGTCCTTGTCAGGAAGCGCTCTGATGTCAGGAAGTGGGTGCTTACTGTCCTGTAGGGAAGCTGCAGCTCCCCTGGGGTTCTGTGCCAGAACGCCGAGAACGCCGTGCCCACCCTGGCCCTGGGGTGCGCTGAGGGATTAAAACTGGGCGTGGTGACATGTGCCTGTAGTCTCAGCACTTGGGAGGCTGAAAACACGAGAATCACCATGAGTCTGATCTACATAGTGAGACTCTGTAGACCCTGTAGACTCCACCCAAAAATTAAAAAAAAATAAATACATAAAAATAAAATATATACATATGTTAATGCTTTATTGGAGAATTCAAATAGCTGCAGAAATAATAGAATTATGTTTTCCGTGTGACTGTTGTAATTCACAGCATGCAAGTTTGATGGCCTTTTCTGTAAGATAATAGCAATTTTTTTTTTTTTTTTTTTGCTTGTTTTGTATTTTTGTTCTGTAAGTGAGTGTCTAGCACACATTCAGTTAGCACTGCTGTTTCCAATTGAGGCCTGTCTGAGGAACCGACGGGAGGGGCCTGAGCCCTTGGTCATGCTGCGAAGACTGGAGTTAGCATGTGATCTAGAGGCTAGGTAGAAATCAGGCAACTTTGGAACTCTACTGACAAAACTACTAAGATAAGGAATTCTGTTTCAAAATGTGAGCAAATTCTCTGGCAAGAGAAGGGTATTGCTGTAACTTGGTCCCTTAGACTTCAGCGAGAGATTTGTATTTGGTGAGCACTGGTGGCTTTTGCTTGTTTTTGATGTTGCTAAGGATTAGTATCCATGCTGGCGGGCAACAGTGACGCCGCTGACTCCGAAGATGGGTGTCATTTATTGCTGTCCTGCTTCAAAGTGACACGGGGTTGGGGGAGGTGAGGCTTGGGTGCCTGCAGGGGTAGTGGCAGCACTACCAGTGACTAAGGAGAGGTGGGTTTTCACTGACCTGGTGATTACTAAGGTAGAATTTCAGGATGCTTTTGAGTGGATGATACAGATTTGTCACTAGAAAGATTGTAGTGATGTAGTGGGATAGTGACAGCAGAGTTGCCACAGGTTTGTCAGATGGTGACCCGGGCAAGCAGTATCTACCTGGCTTAGAAAGTAGTGTTTGATAAAAGATTTTTTAAAAAAATCACCTACTTTGGAACTGGGGAGATGGCTTAATTGTCTATGTGTCTGCTTGGCAAGTGCAAGGACCTGGGTTCGATCCCTGGTGTCTCATGCTATTCCAAACTCCCACAACTGGGCATGGTGGTGCACACTTAATAACCCCAGACCTGGGAAGGCTGAGATAGGAGGATCACTATGAGTCTGAGCTATGTAGCAAGACTCTGGACCAAATAAATCAGTACCTAAAAGATTAAAAAAAAAAAGAAAAAAAAATAGTGTTTGAATATGTTTTGATTCTTTGCTTTTTCAGCTATTGTAATCCCTTTTCAGTTTTGACAATTTTTTTTTTTTTTTTTAAATACTTAAGATTGAATCCAGGGCCTTTATCTCTCTGAGCTAAATCTTTTTCTGAGACAGGGTCCCACTGAGTTGTCCGAACTGCAGTCCTGCTGCTGCCCGTAAGTGCTGGGATTACAGGCACGCACCACCACAACAGGCTCAGTATTTCTAAAGCCAAATCAGCTATCAAAATACTGTAGAATGGTCCACCACAGGTGGCAACTACATATTCTTATGAAAATGGGAATCAGAATACACATATTATACAGATGGTCGATTAGCCTTCAGACATAAGAAATTAACAGTGGCAAAAAATCCATCAAACAGGAATTAGGTCTTTAAAGATGTGATTTTGGTTAACTAACACAGAAATGCATGGGTGAGACAAGTGAATTTCACATTTTGAAGTGTTTGCCTTACTAATATTATTACAAACATTAGCAGCTTGAATCTAGTTCTTCATTTTCTTAAAATAATGATTGGATTATTGGTAGAACCATATTTATAATCTTTTACCAGGATTTTATTTGAAATTTAACTGTTAAAGCTTTTAATCATACCTTTAATACAAATATTTTAGATATTTGATTTGTCTTAGGACTCCATTTACAGTTAGATATATCCTGGAGAATCTTGAAGCTATTTCTAAAAGAAAAAACATTTCTGTTAGATATCTGTAGGACCAGTCTGATTGCTCAGCAGACTAAAGTGCCTGTTTAGGATTAGGGTTAGGCTGTGCCAGCCCTGCCCCTGGAGCATGCTGAGATGGCAGTTGAGACTGGGTATGGTGGCATGCGCCTTGTAGCCCCAGCTCTTGGGAGGCTGAAAACAAGAGAATCACTACGAGTCTGATCTGTGTCGTGAGACCCTGTAGACCCTGTACTAAATACAAGAAAACAAAGCAAAACAAATCTATGATTTGTAAAAAGAATTTAATTCTCCTCAGTGTTTCTCTCTCAGAACATTTCCCCGTGTTCCTGACCTTTTACTGACCTCAGACTGTGCTGGTATGGGAGAGGCAGCAGAATCTAGAGGGGCAGGTGATGGAGTGGAATCAGCCACGGCCAGGCTCCCTCCCTCCCTCCCTCCCTCCCTCTCTCCCTCCTTTCAGGGATGGGATTGGTGGGGCACCTGCCCTCACAGGCCTCTCCCTGAGGCTCCCACAGACTGGGTCGCCCTTGTGAGTTGCAACACCCATTGCTCTGAGTGCTGTCTCAGGGCAGTAGAAAGGGAAATGCAGTACTTGAAGACCTGGCCCACTCTGCTGACAAGAAGGAGCCTTTGCATGAGAGGAGAGAGGAGATGGGGCCTGAGCGTGGTGCGCAGGCATGTTGCTGGGAGCTTCTGCACTGTTCCCTGTCCCCCACTGAGGGAGGATCAGTTTTTTTTTAAAGTTACACAGAATGCAGAGTGTGTTCCGACTACTACTTTGATGACTGTCCCCATCCTAGGTGTATATGATACACTTTGATAATTCTTTATTATTTCTGAAGAATTAATTCAGTGTACTTTTTCCTCCACTAATTTCTTCTCCTGCCCTTATATGAAATCTCAGGTAATGTATTTAACATTTTCAATTACAAGGAAGCCCTGCCTGTTGTTTAATTTCTTGTGCCTTCTGACTTTGCCTGCGGTGTATAGATTAGTCTGCCCGGGTCCTTTGAAAGCAGCAGATACCTTTGATTTTTGCTTGGAAATGCCAGTGTCTTTGTTGATTTCAGTAGTTAACTAGATTTTCTCCATTGAACCACAGACTTTAATATGTCATAAAAGGGTGAGGCTCCTCAATGGATAATCAGATTATGGCTTCCTCCAAGATCAGCAGAGTACTGGGCCATACAGCAGGGACTTGGGCCCTTTTCTTACCCTGTAGCATCATCCTCTTGGCACCTGAATCTATATATACTTGTTTAGTTGCATTTGCCTGTGGCTTGTGGTAGACATGCAGATTCCTTGGTTTTTAAGTCTAATCTTTCTCCCAACTCCAAAAAGGAAACTGTCATTCTCCTAGATGTGTGTGTGTGTGTGTGCACGCGCACACACACACATGCATGTGCACATGCTGCATCTGTATTTCTGGGTACATGTGCATCTTTGTGCGTGTATTTCGTGTAGCTTACATGGACCATCTTCATTCTTTAATGCCAGCGTGAGTCTCTCTGTACCATTGGTGACATTTCTCATTAGCAGGCAGCTTGGTAATACTAGGACAGTCTCTCCAT
Source organism: Capromys pilorides (assembly GCA_004027915.1). Lineage (NCBI taxonomy): Eukaryota > Metazoa > Chordata > Mammalia > Rodentia > Capromyidae > Capromys > Capromys pilorides. The sequence continues at coordinate 31,375 of PVKN010002720.1, forward strand.
CCTACAAAAGAAAAGGGATTGCATTACGGGAGGCTGAGCCCTGCACCACGGGTATGTCACTTACCTCTCATGGAACCCTGTTGTGGCAGTGAGTCAGTATTTACGGGCGCTTCCTGTATAGCCGCTGCTTTTGTGGGCTTAGAGTATAAGGCACGAGGGAACTGGATTCTGGCTTCCAGGAATGGACATCCTGGAGCAGGGATAGCTAGACAGCAGACGAAGTGAACAAAATGAACACGTGAAGTTCAAAATGCTGGCAGTGTGTTCAGGACAAGCTAAGGAGTCACCTGGATCAGGGAGTCAGGGGAGTAGTGACACTGAGCTGGAACAATCGGAAGGAAACAGCGGAGGAGCTGGGGAGAGCAGAGAGGAACAGGTGCCCAAGCTCCAGATGTGGGTGGAGCCACTTGTGCCCAGGGTGAGGAGCTGTCCCAGGAGGGCAGGTCTGGGCCTCCCAGGTCTCCAGACCCAGAGAAAGACTTGGATTCTGTTCTGGCTGCAATAGGAAATAAGTTGTTAGGACATTTTAATCCAAGGAAGGAGGTTGCATTCACATCGCAGATCAAAAGGAGATGCGTGCTTATTTGATCCGCACATAGGTTGTTTGAACATTTTTCAAGTCTTCCATCACCAATTGAATATGTAATTTTTAAAGCAAAGGCTCTGAGGTTGTGTTCCATGGAATCCCCTTAGGTCTGGGCAGGTCAGTACTTAGCCTTTCACCTCCAAGGCCACACAGGCTGGACTGGGTCTGTCCCCAGGTAGGGAGGTGGCCGGCCCTCTGTGGGCTGGGTTTCACTCACCAGCAGTCTTGGCAAGAACTCATACACACCAGGAACACCTGGCTGGGAAGTGTAAGAAGCTAAGGAGGATGGAGGATTTTTCCTCAGCACTGAATTCACTTGCTTTTTCTGTTGACCATCTTGATTTCCTGCGTGATCTGGAGTTGTGCTTATCTAAGAGCTCTTAACATCAGCCTGAGTCTCTTGTAGTCCAAATCAGCTGGAACCCCAGGTAACATCTAATGGGGCCACCTTACGTGGCGAGCCCCTGTTCAGTCCTTTATTTTTGCACTTTGTGCCTTTATCTTCCCAGCTACTACAGGCGCTCCACAACGTTGTGAAGCTGGTTTCGCAGATGAGGGAAATAAATAAATAAAGCCCAGAGAAGTGACTTACACTCACCCACGATCACACAACCAGCGATTCATTAGAGGCTGTCTTTTATATTTTTGACTCACACTCCTGAGTGAGACGCAAACTGCCCTTCCTTCCCTGTACTTTTATTTGTCTCGGGTGGAGAATCTCTGCTATTTAATTGATTTGTCCGCCCACCCTTTTACTAACATTTGTATTTTATAGATGCTTAGGTAACATGAGCCCTGCAATTATTTTATTTATTATTATTATTATTGTTGTTGTTGTTGTTGTTGTTGTTGTTGTTGTTGTTGTTTTGTCCTTTTGAGACAGGGTCTCGCTGTGCAGTTCATGCTGGCCGTGAGCTCACTTCTGTAGCCCAGCCTGGTCTCAAACTCACACTGATTCTTCTGCCTTAGCCTCCCAGGTGCTGGGATTACAGGCATGCGTCACCATGCCCGGCTCCTGCAATTATTTTAGATACCACATTTTTAGAAATAGTGGTACTCTCCACTTGCAAGCAGGTGGAAGGGCCAGGGGTTTGATCCCCGAGCCTGCTGTGCTGGCCCCACTCCTGGGGCACACTGAGGTGGCAATAGAGGCCAGGCATGGTGGCACGCATCTGTAATCCCAGCTCTTGGGAGGCTGTAAATAGACGTATCACTATGAGTCGGATCTAGTAGGGAGACCCTAAACACCCAGTACACCCCTCCCTAAAATACAAAAAAAAATTAAATTAAAAAAAGAAATAGCGGTACTCTCTGCTTATTCATTTACCTTTAGAATTAAAAGTAGAGAACATGGGGGCCTGGGATATAATAGCTCAGCAGTATAAGCACCTTCCTGGCAAGCACAAGTTCTCAAATTCAATCCCCTGTCATACCCCCCCACCAAAAAAAAAGAACAAAAGTAGACCACTTTTCCCCCAAAATACTTTGAACTTTTTTTCCTTGCTAGTTTTAAAATTTCCCAGATCCAGCAACTACTGTTCTCAAAAACTTTCCCCCTTACCTGTATCAGAAGCCTGATCTCAGCGGTGGGTTCCAGAGACGCTGAGGCTCTTTGGGTGTGGGCCGCAGGAAGTGGATGACAGACCTCACAGCGCTTTGATGCGCATGTGCTTGGGCGATGTCGTGCGCAGCTGTGCGGCAATACTGTGTAAACAAGGAAGAAGAAATGGCTGTGGCAAAGGTAAATGCAAATTCCTACAGGTTGGAGCTTAAATACTAAGCTTTAGTACTAAGACTTAACAGCAGGCATTCTATATTGACTGTCATTTGGAAATCTGAGCTTTATAGGAAATACACAGGTATACTTAAGCTAAATTTAAGTACTATCCATAATGCGTAAGCTACGTAGAATAAATATATCATTTGTTATTTTTAAACTTTCTGTTTAATTGAACGAGATGCTCAAGTATCAGTTTAAATTTTTAGTATTTTAAAAAAATGATCAAGAAAGGCTAGAAGACTGGGCGTGGTGGTGCGTGCCTGTAATCCCAGTGCGTGAGAGGCTGAAAACAGGAGGGTCACTATGAGTCTGAGCTTTGTAGTGAGACCCTACAGACCCTGTACTAAATACATTTAAAAAAAGACACAGACAGACAGACAGGAAGAAAGGCTCTGAACCAACCCTCTCATTTCGCAGTGGTAACATTTCTCTATGACATAGGAAGTTTGAGATACTTGATTGCTGACAGCAGGGGAAGTCACTACTTCGTGTGCTTCTTGTGTACAGTGGTCCTACACTGATTGTGGAGGGGACATTCCAGACACCCACGCGGTAAGTGACAGTCAGCAAAGTAGCATTGTTATATTTATTTTAATATTTATGTACATTTTAAGGCTTTATAAACCCTTCTCACACTCTTATAAACCTTTTCCACACTTTTAAAAAACACTTCTGATGTTCTTAACCATTTCCTAAATGTGTAAACCCACTTAATTTTAACAACATACGTAAACCGTATGGTACTGCAGAATCCTGTGATATAGTGAAATATCCATAATAAATAATTTAGGTTAATATTTTTTAAAACCCACAAAACAGTGACTCTGTGAGAGCTGAACCGCAGAATAGCAAGGGATTCCTGTAAAATACATAAAATACATCTGCCCTCAGAGGAGCAGTTGGCCCCACACGATCATCCCTTCACATCAAGTAACTTGACAGCTATCTTACACCGTGACTTGAGGACAGTGTGGCATCTGGGCAATTGTCCTGTGGCATGTTAGCCCATCTTGAAGACTTTTCTAAGACACTTACAGTTGAATCCATAGAAAGTTGGACCTGTCCAGGGGCTTTGAGCAGCGAGGTGGCAGCTCACCTTGGCACCTTGAGGGGCCGCAAGGGTTGGAGGTGCGTGTGTGTCTCTCTCCTTTGGTAGTGCTGGACTGCAGCTGGTGCTCTCTACTTTTCTCTGGCAAAGGCTCTTGTTTGCGTACTCCTCTCCCTCCCTGTGGTCACTGAGAGCAGCCTGCGGCAGAGGATTCTGGGCATCTTTGCGGCTGTACTCAGGGCTGGACAGCAGGCCACCTCTTCCTGTGCGTGCTGCCCTTGTTCCCTTGCTCACCCCGTTCTAACTCAGTCTCCTCAGTGCTGGATCCTTGGTGCTCCATCTATCACGCATGTGCCCAGTGGTAACCTAGCAGTGTGTGCAGATTAGAGTCCCATGCTCAGGGTGATTGTGGAGGAAGTTCCTGGACACCAGTGACGTTGCTAGTAGAGCGTTATGCCTCTTTGGGTGAAGCTGGAAGTTGAGATAGCAACTTCAAGCTTGTCCTTGAACCCTTCGGGGTGTCCTTGAACCCCAGGGACGAACATTTAGTCTTACCTATATTTCAATTTCCTTGCTCATAAGTGCCTATACCTATCACCTGTGTTTTTAATTCCCTTGCTAACACATGATGTAGAAGAAGTCAGCAACTACTTCTGTTGAATCCATTTGTTGCCTCTCGGTCCGCAGCTATACACTGCTCCCTTGTTCCTCTGTGAAACATGCTGGTATGTGGCTGTCTCTGGTACATGGCTGTCTCTGCCGGCACATGTGCCACCCTGGAGTCACCTGTGATGCTCCTTGAACTTACTTGTGCTGTTTGCTTCTGTCTCTAAAAAAGGGCTGCTGGTGGTAGAAGTGGGGATGTAGCTTAGTGCGGTGGCTCTAACTTCAATCCCCAGTTCTGGGGGAGAAAATTCTTTTTACTGACAAATTAATTAGGTATTAGGTTTGGGGGAAGGGACTGTTGCAGGACTGTAAGAGGACTCTACTCAGAGCTTCCTGCGTGTCTTGAAGTTTAGAGATGATGCATGATGGATAGGATTTACAAAAGAAAAGCTGCAAGAAACTGCAGCATCCAGCTTGTATGTGCTTTTAAGTTAAAGCAAAACTCATACGGTTTTTATTTCTGAGCTGGTCAACTGTGTTTTCAGATCATAGGAGCCAACAGGGCTTCTGAAATCTGATGGGGGAAGCAGTCCCAGTGCTTCTTGAGCCGTACACAGGGAAAGAGGGGGCAGAAGGAACCCTAGGAGCCTGGGGTGTTTGCAAGCACTCCTTGTTGTAGAACTGCTGTATTGAGGGGCATTAGAGGAGATAATGGCAGATGGATCCAGAGGGCTCGATCTCAGGGAGGCTTTTGTCTTAAGCAAAGACTTTAGCTTTGGAGAATTGAGTAGCAGAATATACAGCAGAAGGCACTGCCAGAACGGTGGATTGCAGAAGCACGGGTAAGCTGGGAAGGGGACCCTGGCATGGACACACTTCTATGTGAGACATCTATGTAGGAATGCCAGGCACAGCCAGTGCAGACCCTCGGTTCTGCATAATGGTCCACTGCAGCAGGCTCATGCCCTCAGGATGCCCTCCTGACCCCATACCCCAATAGCATGAATCTGTGACACTTATTGACCAACCTGCAAAGGTGTGAGGTCCCTGGGTGTTTCCCTAGTCAAATTATGGTTGTTGCCAAAAGGAGTGCTGTTCTGCATTCCAGAGGAAGAAAGACAGCAGGACGGAAGGGGCACATGTGCAGGCTCTTCCATGGGTTTCTCCTAAGGGCATTGAAGAGCCCTGGAAGGCGCTTCTGCCAGTGCCCTTGTTCCTCTAAGGGAAGCGTCACGAGTAAGGGCTGTGAAGGCTGCGTGTGCCACCCGAAGTCTGAGTGTGTGTGGCTGAAGAGCTCCTACACCGCGAGTGACGTGGAAGACTGGAACGGGCTGGAGTGAAGCAGCCCTGGAATCTTGCTCTCTGATGGATCCGCCAGTCGCTACATCTGTCTTCACAGAGTCACAAATGCCACCTCTGTGGCACTGGGACTTTATTGTCATTATGATGACAAAATGACATCATTTCAGTCAAAGTTTTGTTTTAGAGATGGAGTCTCGCTCTGGTACCTAGTCTGGCCTTGAACCCTGGGCTCAAGCAATCCTTTTGCCTCAGCCTCCCCAGTAACGGCAACTGCACTCCAGTGCCACCACAACCGATTAACTTTCGGTGGTGCAAGGGAGCTAATTCAGGGCCTTACACAAGGGATGTCCTGGTGTTCTGCTAATAAAAGATATGTGCTTGCATATGTTACAAGCACACAATATTTACTAAATAAAGAGTAGTTGTTTTTTTTTTTTTTTTAAATAGCACTTAATTTTAAGTTGGAAGAATAGTCTGATGACAGCATTGTGTTGACTGCATTAAGATAAATGTCAGGCAACATCAGATCCGTAAACATCACTAAGTTTGTGTCTCAGATTCAAGGATTATTCTCCCTAAAGATTTTAATCAAAATCAATTGGTTTTAGAATAGGCCATTGAACACTGAATATAGTAATGTGATTTCCATACCATTTCCACTATTTCCAGAACTTCCTTGGTCTCTAATAACATTGAGCTAAGAGATTCAATCTTACAGAGTTCTTTTTTTTTTTTTTTTCTAATTGGTGCAGGGTCTCACTACACAGCTTGGACTCGTAGTGGTCCTGCTGTTTTCAACCTCCCCAGCGCTGGGATTACAAGCATACGCCACCATGTCTGGTCTTGGTGGCCAGCTCAGCATGCCTGGGGGTGTGTTTGACACAGCACGTAGTGCCTGAGGTGGAACCCCAGTCCCTGTGCTTTCCTAAGCAGGTACTTAGACTGCTGAGCTATCTCACTGGCCTTTAGTATTCTTGTAGTAAATACGGCTCCAGGAGGGTTTCTCATTAGCAAAGCAAATGAAAATGAAGATATAGTGAAGAGATGAGATTTAGACATTTTAGTTTAAAAAAATTTTTTTTTAAGTTGGGACTACTACAAGTATACAAACTTGAACACAGCTGCCCTCAGTGGAACGCTGTAGCTTAGTTAGCAGAACTGAATTGCAAAGTCTTTCTTCCCCACACACCCTTCATTAAAAAAAAAAAAGTCAACAGCTTGACTGAGCTTCGATAACTGACTTTTCATATCCTTTCATGGGACACAAAGCACTAATCCTGAGGCTACTTGAGCCACCAACGCAGGCAGCAGTGGAGACCACCACGGAATGTGTCATTCCTGCTCCCTACTCACAAAACACATGGACTGCAGCTTTATGAAGCGAAAATGCCCCAAGGGAAAGAGAATGTGAAGGAGGTGTCCCCAGTCATTTCTTCCTAGGACGCTGCGGGGACCGCTTGAGAAAAAGCCGCTGCATCTGGATGTTGAGAACAAAGCCAGCCTGAGATGTAAGGATGGTGGGTTGGGTCACCAGCTTTTATCACCGCCTGAGAAGGGAGCCGCCTTGACTTGTCTCAGTACCACTGACCCCTGCATCTCATTGTGTAGAGACGCCAGGGAAAGTGTGTAGAAAGCACCCCAACAATGACTTTGTCATTTGGAGATTTCTACGGTTTGTTCACCCCTGCCCCCACCCCCACCCTTAAATCCCCATCGGACAAAAGAGATTGTTAGTGAGGTTGCCTTGCCCTTGTTTCTGAGATCTGTCTTAACCAACTCTTTTTTAAAAGTAAACTCAGCCTTTTTAACCGAATTGCAGTGTTTTCCTGCTTTCAAAGCCAACAAAAGAATTTTAGGCAGCGCACTTGCAAAGAAGGCAATAGCCTGCGAAAATGCCCGCCCTGGAGATAAGGATTCCTGCCAGCTGCCAGGTGAAAGTGGTTTCCTTGTTGTAAGTGGAGGAGTCCATTGTGATACAGGTTTCTGGAAATATTGACCAGCTCTTGACCAGTGAGTTTCTGTGATCGGAGCGATAGGATTCACACCAACCCTTTAAAAGAAGGATTCTCCTTCTTTTAAAAAGAAAAATGAGATGGTCTGGTGCTTTTTACAATGAGATTCTGGCACACTGAGAGAGTAGCACTGTCCACATCAGCCTGGTGACAGGTAATCACCAGGGACCCTCCCAGACTTCCAGGCTGGCAACCAGTGTTCCAGTTTTTCCTGGCATGTGCACCATAATGATAATGGTTCTAGTTCAACAAGAAGCTAATTAAGACCTAAAGAAAAAAATGAAGGTTCTCATTTTTATCAAGCCTGGTGGTATTCTGCTGAGCATGGAACTTTACATCCTGGCTATAATTGGATGATGTCCACGGCAAAACAATAGTGACCATTCACGACGTATTCCCTTCTTGCCGTCTTCCGTCCTTCGTAATGATAAAATGGACAATTCTTAGTGGATGAAAGGGCTGAATGTTTACTCATTTGAGACCTCCAAAGTCTCCATATGCTGTTCTTGATTACGTTCATTTTTGGCTTTGTTCTTCATGACTTTGCTGAATAAACGAACAAGTGTTGGGCTCATGAACTTTATTAAAATATTACACTTACTGTTGATATGGAGGTGTCCCTTTGACCTGACGTGGTACAGAGGTCATTCTCATCTCTGCTGGCTCTGGGTGGTCTCCCATGTAGTAAGTTTTGTGACTCACTTGCCTCTCACAGTCCTTTCTCTGAGTTGTTGGTTAAATGTTCTGTGTCATCCACATTCAGTCTTGATGCAAATGGTAAAGCGGAGGGGCAGCTACACCCTGAGAGAGTCAGGTCACTCACAGCTCAGGAGCCGTGTGTGTTGGAGGCCCATGCTGGTTACTGTTCATCCTTACACATATCCCCTCCCCCATCGCCAGCACACCCAGGGCAGTCACCTCTGGGTGTGGTGGCTGTGTTCATATACACTGCCCGATCCCTGGGCATGCTCAGGGGGATAGGAATGGAATGGCAATGGCATGCTTATTTTTCACCTTGCCAAAGTTTTTATTGAGATATAATTGGCAAACAGTTAAAAGAAATATTTTCTTTTAGCTCGATGAGTTTTGTTCATTGGCTGAATCTCAGTTGCCACCACCTAAAACAAGATAAAATTTTCTTCTTCCCAGCAGATCTCCTTGTTCTGCTGTAGTCATTTCCACACACCCTGACCCTCCTCCATTTCTGTCTACACAGATCTCATTTCCTGCTGCGGCCTATGTAGACATGGAAGTAGTACAGCCAAGTTTTCTGTGCATTTTGTTTTTTGCTTTGTTTTGCTTAATATAAAGTTTTTTATTTCTTTATATGTTTTAGTGGTTTCCTTCTTTTCCTACCTTCTCTCCTTTCCTCCCTTTCTTCTTTTTCTAACTGATAGTCCATTTAATAAGGGTATAAGATTCTATTCATCTTTTTACTACTGGTGAATATTTGTGTTATTGTATTTGTAGCAGCGAGGCTTCTTGTGGAAGTGCCTAAATTTCACATTTTCATTTTTCTTACATAAAATAACTAGAGGTCAAGTTGCTACGTTATAAGGCAGGTTTGTGTTTAATATAAAAAGCAAACGTTAATTTTGGTGTATGGCATAAGAAGTTAGGGGGTTGAGGTTTTTTTTCTCCAAGTCACGGTCGGACCTATTAAATTGTCTTGATGCCTTGGTTGACTGCTCGTGAGCAGATCTTTTTCATGTAGTTTGTTTTGGTCCACTGGTACGTTTGTCGTGATATCATTACTACTGGCTCTTGGTTATTGTTCATTTTAGTAAGTCTTGAAATCCACTTTGTGTCCTCTGTGTTTTTTTGTTAAGATTGTTTTGAGCATTTTGGAATCTTTAAAATTATAGAATTAATTTGCCCCCTGGGGGAAATTTTTTTTTAAGCTTTGTTGCTGGGTTGGGGAATGGTTTTGTTGGGAGTTTGATTAATGTTGACTTTAAGCCACAGAACAATGTGGGGAATCTTCAGACTTTACCAATATGCAATCTTTCAGTCATTGGTATGGCATGTTTTATGCCCATTTATTTGTCTTTAATTTCTCTCAAAAAATGTTTTCTAGTTTTTGATCTAAACATCTTACACTCCTTTGGTTACATTTATTCCTGGGTGTTTGATGTTCTCCTGCTTGTGGGACTGTTTTAATTATT
>PVKN010002721.1:0-40877 GCA_004027915.1 Capromys pilorides
AAAAAAAAAAAAAAAAAAAAAAAAAAAAAAAAAAAAAAAAAAAAAAAAAAAAAAAAAATCCCAAGACTTTCCTCTCCTGAGCCATGCAGTTCCTCTGGTGGGCCACTGGATGGCAATCCTCCATTGTTTAGGTAAAAAGCTAATACCTCCTAGAGCTAGGGAAACTGAGGAAACAGAGAAGCTGAAACATAGAGTAGGTCCATCAAGGCAATGGACAGTTAAATATAGCTGGTCTACGGATGTGCTGAGAGCGTGGATCAAGATCCTGCGAGCAAATGGAGCAAAGATTCTGGACAAAAGACCCTGTGGGCCGGGGCTCAAGAGGACTAGGGAAGGAAGAGTAGGTTTCTTCTATCTCGCTTTTTCCTTCCTTCCCTCTGCTCTATTTTGGGTATCGTTTGATTTATTCCTTTGTGCCTGGAAAGGGAAAATTACCTACTTTGGGCATGTAATTGTCAGGAAGCACTGCACGCTTCTCGACAGCCTTGCGGGTGGCTGCTGCTGCACGACAAGGACTCTGAATGGCCCGAGCCTGGCCAGCTGTGCTGGCAAAGCTTCTCAGGAAAGCAGGAACAAAGCTGCTGGGGGCAGAGAATGAGAAGCAAACTCACAAACCCCTTGAAGACTTGTTCTAACCTCAAACATAGCAGCACAGGCAGGAAAGTATTTAGCCTCAGGTTCATTTCAACTTGGACACGTATGGGTGCAGAGTCCTGGGCAATCTACCAAGCCTCTCTGAGCATTGGGGTCTTCTCTGTAAAAGGGAGAACAACAGCACCTACCTCACAGCTCCCAGCACTCCAGAAATGCTACTACTTTTCTTACCACTGCGACTCTTATTATTACTACATTTAAGTTCCACGCAGGGGTCCCAAGAGCAGTGCATATAATAGTTATTAGGATGCTGGCGCTTGGGGATGGGATATCGTTCAATGGTTAAACACTTAGACAATCAGAGATCCTTGTGTGATTCTGCAATTCTTCTGCTTTTCTTTTTACATGTATGCTAGAGATTATACGCAGGGCCTTGGCAAGCCTAGGGGTACGCGCTTGAAATCCCAGCAGGAAGACTGCAAGTTTGAGTCCCGCCTGATCAACTTAATGACTCAGCGAGACCTTGTTTCAAAATAAATAATAATAATAATAAAAAAAGGGTCTGGGAAAAGGGTCTGGGAATGTAGCTCAGTGTGAAGGTCCTAGGCTCAGTTCCAAGTGCTGCAAAAATTAATTAATTAATTAAATCCATGGCTTCACGAATGCTTAGCCCGTGTCCTATCACTAAGCTGCACCCCTCAAGCACAGGCTTACGCCTTGTTAATTACATATTACGTTTCATGAGTCATTCTTCCTCCCTACCTTTTATATCTCATCTGTAAAAAGATAATAGTGATACCTGCCCCACTGACTCATAAAAATTAAAAGACAAAATGTGCATGAGGCTCTTACCACTGTCTGACACACAGTGTACAGTCAGTCGTTGGCAATTTTTATTCATGGTAGTGGCCGCATAGCATTATACAAAAAGCTCTCCCCACCTCTAGGAAACACTGTTGTGAGAGAGCCCTCACCTAGTGATGAAAAGAAATGTACTTGTATGGACAGCCAGTGTGTGGCACCAGGCATATATGTGAAGGCATGAGCATCCATAGGAACTTGTGCATGACACAATGCATCAATGACACCTGCTATCTAAAACTACATGCCATTTACCAATACTATGGTTTTAGTCCTTTTTAAAGGATTAAGCTTGGGCCCAGTGAGATGGCTCAGCTGTCTAAAGCACCTGCTTAGGCAAGCTTATGCAATCCCAGGGACTGTGGTTCAATCCCTGGCAACACATGCTGCACCAGCCCCACCCCCAGGGTGGGCTGAGCTGGCCATAACTTTCAAATACTTTTTTAAAAAAGGCTTAAGCTTGGGACTAAAGGTTGCCCTTTGTTTAATTTTTTTTTTTCTATTGGAGTTATTACAGCAAGGTAAAATCACAAAAAGTCTTTGAATCCAATCTCTTCTGGAAACTGGGACATGGAGATAGACAATGGGTTCCCCAAGTCACAGAGCTAATCCATTACAGAACAGGAAAAGGAGTCCATACTCGAAGGTGATGAAGAGGGGCAGCCTGCTCCTTTACTTTGTGCTCTGGGAAGAGTTGGTCCTGGTCCTTAAAGGTCATGCAACGGTCATCCCAAATTTGAGTGGGCCATAGTTGCATATCCTCAGCCAGCTTATTGTGATGGACCAAACTTCCCCAACAACAGGTGCAAGTACTGGTTTTGTTTGCATGTTCATTGAAAACCTTACACTTAGACTATTTTGTGCATTGATTTAAGTCATGTCTGGATATCTGGCTTTCAATGTCACTACAAAATTTTTCTTATTTTATAAATCTAAGATCCATACTAAAATCATATACATTTCTTGTATTCCCCCAAAGAATTTAAGAGTGTAGGTAAGCCTTATGGAGTCGTGACTGGAGCAATGTTACAACAGTAACATTTCCAGAAGTGCTACCAGGTGACCCATGGAGTCTCCTTGAGCATGCTGGTTCCGATGCCAGAGTCTCACTAAGGCTAAAATAAAAAATAGGTATGACAATTCAAATTACAAAGAGCAATGGGTAAGATGGTGGCTTGAGTAGTGGTATGGCAATTATTTATAAGACCAGGCATATCATGTCTAACTTAAACAAATCACAACCAAAATATCCAGGAAAGCAGAAAACAAAGAGCTAGTGACAGGCTGAAATCACTGGCCAAATATCAAAAGACATTTGCCAAGGATGAAGGTCAAGTTGCAGCAGAGGTTTTAGAATACTGATGACGTAGAAGGTAGAGGACATCTAGTTTCACAGCAGTCCTTATAATAGGATGTTGAGGCTTTCACTGACAGGAAGCTCAGTATCAGCAACAGAAGGCACTCTGGCAGTGTTCTGAAAGAGCCATGCTTCAGGGCATGGATCTAGGCAGGTGCGAAGGGTTTACTTTGTATTACACTGCAGGAGCATGTAGAAAACTCAAGCACAATCAAAAGAAAGGAGCTGGAGCCAAAAATAGTCAAGAAGAAATGTCATGCTGAGAAGTGAGGGAAGGATTAGGGTAATTTCTTATTAGCTACCATGATAATGGTGGTGACTGTTAATCATAGTTACTGACTGACCACTTATACAACAAGCACAATGCTAAATGCTCTCATAATTTCACTCTTCAGCTATGGCAGAGTGTGAGGAAAGTAGACCCTATATGGCAAGAGTTTAAGCTAGTTTCCCAAGCTACCAGCTAGGAAGAGGTAGAGCTGGAATTCAAACCGAGGTCATCTAACATCAAGGTCTGTGTCTGATCCACTACATATACTACAACCTAAGTTTTAATAAAAGCATTAGTGCTAACAGTTATTAGATGTTTTTCATGTATATTCACCAAAGATTTTTCTAAGCATTCCCCATACCTAGTATCACTAAGCCATCCCAATAATCCTGTCAAGTATAAATTATACTTACTTCCAAGGCAGAGGAAGAAATGAGGCTCAAAGAGGTCAACATTTGCTCAAATTCACACTGTTAAGAAGCTCCCAGAGAGTTGTGCTCCACTTTTTCTTTTTCAAGAAGAAACTTATGAGTAGAAAGCTAGATGGCTCCGGATTTTAACGACTTTGGTTGGACAAAAGAGAAGATTCATCCACTCTGTTGTAACCCCAGTGTTCCTGAATTATTTGGTCAAATATCATGCCAGTGGCTTGAGCCAGCTGGGTACCAATCCTGATTAGGAAGATGCTTCCACATCAGCAGACTGTCTGGCTACCCAAGGTACAGAGCTGTGCTCCAGCCTTCTTGAGTGACTCCCTGAGTCCAGTCAATTGTATAGCCTATGAGTCCATCAGTCCACCGGTTGGATTGTGTTTTCACTCTTTTGACTTGTTTGACTGTGCAGCATACATTAACAGGTTGCCTTAGAGTTATATAAACACAGCCCTGATCTTACCAGAAGCTTTCTCTGTAAGCTCCAATCCTCAAAAACTCCAGAATCAGACATCTGCTTTCACTATGTGTCCACCACACATTTAGACCAAAGAAATAAATGAATGGCAGGCAGGAACCAAACACTCCCTCACTCAGTTTGAAATGACATAAAACTTTCCATGGAGAAACTAACCTCAGTAGATTATTTGGAATACATTTTGGAAACCATTTTTAAAGTCCATGTGAAATTCTGTGATCTGTGTGGAAGAGGCAGGTGCCCTGAGCTCTCATGAGGGTGTGGAGCCTTGTAGGGCACTGGAGGAAGAGGAGTGTCTCTTCCAGACTTCAGTCCAGTTCTTCATTTGTGCTCAGAAACATTGCTGACTGAGGCAAAATTCCAAGTGAGAGAAAACCTAATGCCCCACTCTCAAAATCGGTTCTATCTCCTGCTATCACAGGATCGGGGAAAATCTTGTGAGTTCTGGCTCAAAGAGTTACCAGCTTTTAGAATTCCTTTGAGAGAAAGGAAGAGTAAGGTGTGAAGCCATTATCACTTTCTACTTAGAACAATAGTTCTAAATGGTTCTTGCTGTACACTAAAATAATCTCAAGAGTTTTACATCATGTCCAGCCTTGAACCAGGGCCTGAGCATCAATTGTTTTTCCTGTTAACTCTGCTATCAGGTTTTTTTTCCCTACCTAAAATCTTCAGTAAATTTTCAACCAGGAATTGTTGAGAGGCTTGAATATAGACTGGAAAAAAATGAGAAACCAAAATATTGGTCCTTTATGACTTACTAATTCATCAACAACTGTCCTACTACATGTTGTTATCACTTATCTATAATGTTTGAGAGTTTAGTTTCTTTTTCAAGTTTTAGAATATTTACCAATAGATAATGATATATCTTCAGAAGGGACCTAAGCCTAAATACAAAAGATATTTGTTTCATAAACAACTTATATGCATAGCCTGAAGGCAATTTTATCCAGCATTTTGAGTAACCTCCTATATTTTGTCTGCAACTTCTCACATAGAGTGAGGATTGGAATTTGCCACTTGTTGAGTCTTATTCATATCCCAAACACTTTGGATTTTGGAGCATCCGCTATGTAAGATGTTTTGATCAGGGGTGCGCAAACTCTACAGCTTTCATTACAATGCAGAAAGAAGATTTTTTGCACATTTTCCTATGACAAATTAATCTAAGCCAGAGATATTACTTCGAACCAATCAGGATCCAGAAGGTAAATGATTTCTAGGAATAGCTTTGAAGAGAAACCTGTGGAGCTTACTCCAAGGCCAGAGAAATGCACCAAGCCACAGTGAGGTAAGAAACAAACATTCTTAGCTGAAGTTCTGGTCTCATCCATTAGGATGCTCTTTCGATGCGGTGCCTCTTCTCCGGTAACAATCACGTAAAAGTACACAGAATTCAGCCATGATCTGTTACTATCACTAATATCTATTGAGTAACTTGAATCCTGTTCCTTAGAGTCTGTAGCCACAGATATCAAAGAGGAACCAAATGTAGGGCTGTACTCGTGTGCCTGTAATAGCTGTGGTGACAGAGAAGAGCCATTCTGAATTTGTGCTAGTGAAGGACTGAGAAGTATTATGTTCAGGCGGTTACATTTGAAATGCCTGTTTCTCTACCTGGTGTGGTGGTTTTTTCAGTCACTGAGAAAATGAGATCAAACACTGCAGTCATGGGAGTCTGAGTCCTCATTCAGAAAACACTATGTGTCTACTATGACCTAGACCTTTTGGCTTGGCTGGTCTGCACTGAGTGAGCC
Source organism: Capromys pilorides (assembly GCA_004027915.1). Taxonomy (NCBI): domain Eukaryota; kingdom Metazoa; phylum Chordata; class Mammalia; order Rodentia; family Capromyidae; genus Capromys; species Capromys pilorides. The sequence continues at coordinate 5,753 of PVKN010002721.1, forward strand.
AGGCCACCTATAAAGCATATATTCAATGTACGTAAGTAACAAACATTTTATAATATTTTTATATCATGAACTGAAATAATACACGTGTGATCCCAGCACTATAAGGGAGGCTGAGGCGGGAGGACTGCACATTCAAGATCAGCCTGGGGAATTTAGTGATTTAGTCTCAAAAAATAAATGTAAAAAGGTTGGACATATAGCTCAGTGTGAAGGCTGTGGATTCCATTCCCTGTACCACATGAACCAAAAATGAACCAAGCCTATAAAACAGCACAACAATCACAAAGGCTACAGGACGGATAAACTAGGAGTAGGCCTTCTGCTATGCACTGGCGACTTGGTGAAGTTATGGTCCTTGTTCTCAAGAGACTCAGTAGCCCAATGTGGTGGTGCACACCTGGAATCCCAGCACTCAAGAGGCTGAGGCAGGGGGATCGCTGCAAATGTGTGGCCAGCCTGGGGTACAAAGTGACTTCAAGGCCAGCCTGAACTGCATAGCGAGAACGTGTCTCAAAAAGAAAATAGAAACAGCCTTGTGAAGTCAAAAGATGAGTAAACAACATGCAGCATTAAGAGCTGAGGCAAGAAGAAATTCTATGGCTCAGTCTCAGAAATCTAGCAATATTGCCCAGAAGAGGTGATGGCTAAGCTATGATGGTTTGAGGATACATCCTGTTCCAAAGTGGGTCTTAGATACAGTGTGACTCTGTCCACCTGAATCTCATCTGCAACAGAAGGAATTTGTTGAATCTCTGCCTAATAAGGTATGTGATGGGTGGTAGGCTCCCTGACAGGGACGTGTGACCAGATAGAGACAAGATATTTAGTAGGGGTACTGGTACAGCAAGCAGATCTGTCCCTTTCTTTGCAGCTTTGGCTCACTGATAGCAATGAAATCAGACTCTTGTCTTTCCACAGTAAGTTACAGCTTGAGCTCATTTCTGAGAAAGCGATGGTGGCCTACGGCTGGTGTAAAGGCCAAGAGAAAGAACCCTGAGTTCTAAGCCTGGATTTGTCTGCCGGGGGTTGCCTGGTTAGGAGCAAGTAGGTGCCTCTCTTTGGCCCTCTGTTTCCCCATATGTACAGGAAGATCTTGGGCTTAGTGCTCTCCACATACCTTCTAGCTCTGTCACTTTAGCATCCTTTGCTTGCCCAGAGTTAGACAAGCACCAAGCAAAACCTAGAATCCAGTACAGTATGTGCACATAGTCACCTGCCATCTTTTTATAAATGCTATGACCCTGACAGGATGCTGCTCCTCGAGGCTACACACCTCTCAATTGGAGGTTGTTATTCTCCTCTGTGCTACTGTAATAAAATGGCAAGCTTGAAAAGTTTGGAAAATAAAGGCAGGAGAAAAAGCACGCCATTAGTGACAAATATCCTACATTACTTTCTTTGATTTAGAGAAAACAAACAGAAAAGAGGCTGACATTCTTTCAGAAAAACTGCTGCTCTTCTGTCCCAGCACATAGACCAGCCAGCATGCCAGTGAATCAGACCTCAAACATTTTCTTTCTTCCCCAACATAGCTTTCTCTCGGTGGGAATAGAGCATCTCGTATCAATAACGGCATTAGAGGAAAACTACCCTTCAACATCGCTAAGCTGCAATTCCAACCTGCCAGTCAGCAGAAAAGCTATTCCAAATTCTACAGCTATTACTGTCTATCTCTTTTCTTTTAAATGGCCCTTTGATTTCTTTCTTTCTTTCTTTCTTTCTTTCTTTCTTTCTTTCTTTCTTTCTTTCTTTTCATCTTCTTTGGCTTCTCAAGCCATGCCTGAACACTTTGGGGATACTCAGGAGTCTGTTAGGAGTTTCCCTCTTATTAAGCCTTGCTCAGCAAAGGACTGCTAGTAATGAGACCAAAAATAAATCTTCTCAGATTTAACTCCCTTCTCTCACAAAGCTGCCACCCCTGTTGCCACTATTTAAGGGAAGGTGGTTGCATACCAACCTTTGATGGCTAAAGAGGAGCCATCCAAATAAGGCCCACTTGGCCATCCTCAAATGCTATCTGGAGTAGCGGTCCATCTCAGTGGATGGATCATGGGTAGAAAGCACCATTCTGTAGCCAGGTGCTCTCTCTTTCTTTCAATCCCTGGAAAACTACTGTCCACAAGAGGCCTCCCATCTCTCAGGGGAAGTTCCCCCAATCCAGCAAATGCCTGTGTGACTTTGCTCCCAGTATCCTTCCCCTCGCTGCCTGAAATCTGACCCAGCTCAATCACTTCCTCGATTAGAATTTCCTGGCCCTCTCCTCTCCCAACTAGAAGCAGTAATCCCTTCTTCCTTTGGTTCACATGGCTCACTTTGTTCTTGCCGCTATTTCTGACTATTACTATCTTATGTCAAGAGTTAGGTGGGGAGCTCCCTTTTACCTGGCAGGGACTGTGAGCGTCTTGAGGACAAGGGCTACAGCTGGTATTGGAACATTTAGTCCTGGGCTAACTTCACAAAAGTTTTGAGGTATTTCTCAAAGAAATAAAATTAGAAATTCCACATTACCCAGCTTTTCCCCTTTTAGGTATCTTCCCTAAAGAGTTTTAGACATCATATGGCAGTGATACTTGTGTACCAATGTTTATAGCAGCACAATTCATAACAGCAAAATCCTGGAAAAAGCCTGTATACCTAGCAACAGGTGACTGGATAAAGAAACTGCCATTTGCGATATTTGTAGGAAAATAGATGCAGCTAGTCAATATAATGTTGCATGAAATAAATGTGACAATGAGTATCATTGTATCAAATGGTATCTCTCATCCTAGTAGGAAAAGTACAACTAAGCAGACAAAGGCAGGATAGACGGAGGCAAGGGGCTGAAGCTATTGCACACAGAAGGGATCCAGTGGACCTAGAGCAAAAGGCATGGGAACATAGGTAACCTCAATGAATGTGGGCATTATACACCACAGACATGAACTAAGATGAATAGTAACAAGAATGAAAGGGAGGAAAGGAAAATTGAAGAAGAAAGGAGGGAGAGGGAGGGAAAGAGGTTTAAAAGATCAAGATATATGTACATGTACCAACTTCCCAAGATGACTATAAAATGCATGTACCACAAGCATGTACTAGTAAGATAAAATAAACCAAAAACAAAACAAAACAACAACAACAAAAAAAAAACATTAAAAAAAAAAAAAATGGGACTGGGGAGATAGCTCCATGGCATAAGTGCCTGCTGGGCAAGTGCAAGGTTGTGAGTTTGAACTCCAGTCCCACAAAAAAATTAAAATTAAAATTAAAATTAAAATTTAAATTTAAAAAAAAACCTCACTTAAGGACAAAAAAAAAAGTTTAGAACATTGCAAGTGAATCAGGCAAGGATGTGCATCCTCCAGCAGTGATTTCATAAAATTATCATTTTCAGCTATAAAACTCCATAAATGTAGGAGAAAATGTAGTCCCACAGACACACTGGTTTTGGGGGCTTGGAAAGGTTGCTATCTTGGCTGCTTGAGTCTAGTCCGGAATGAACCATTCTCTGAGCTGACCTTACCAGACGGCTTACCTCCACTCACTAGTTAAGGAGGACCTGCTTCATGCATGTACTAGGCTTTCGGTAGCACATGCAAAAGGATCAGTAACCTTGCTCTGAGGGTTCCACGCTTTCGGGGACTGTGTACAGTGTGAGTGGGGGAAGGGGAAGGGGCAGCCTGGGTGTATTTATTTTGAATCCTACAATTCACTTGTATAAAAGCAAACTGGAACCCTTGGCAGACTCATTCAGCAGTATCAAAGATCTATCTTCGCTACAGCCTGGTGGGGGAAATGCAACTAGTTACAGTTGCTTGGCTGTAAAGAAAACATCCCCTGGAATGAAGTATTTTCATTTGAATTTATTCTATCAGGAGCAGCTGACAAACCTTTCAAGGAAACCAGCAGTGTTAGGAGGAACCTTTATACCAGTAGGAAAAGGGCTTTGAAAAGAGCTAATGAAGTTTTAACATGCAGCCATTTGGAGAGTGGGCAGTGTGTTTCAGAAACAAAGTAAATGAACCAGGACAGGGGTTTAAGAAGCCACGCTTTCCAGCTCCCTTCTTGATGTTTCCTGTGAAACACCAGGTGTCAACGGGCTCTACCCAGGCAGTCTCCACCCCTACCCCCCAGTCTATGGGCACCGGGCCTCATCTCCAGACTGGAACTGGTCCACTTCGGACATAGAGACTTATAACATCCTTCTCCAATTGCAGTGCCTGGAAATAGCACCAGCAACCTGGGAGGTACTCAAGAAATGCTACTTGATTTGAATTTCTGGAAGTGGAGTTTCCTTTTTCCCTCAAGAAGTGAAAGAGGCAAATTATGGGAAAAAAAGAGCCCAGGAAGCCCTGAAAGTCACTTGCCTGGTTGGTATCATGCCAACAGAAAATAGGGTAAGAAGGGGACAAATAAGCCAAAAGCTACAATAATCTTTTTAAAAGTAGGAAAATATGTGGATGATTCAGTAGTGCTGTTAGCTTTAAAAAAAACCTACAGACATCTGTTTGGAGTTTCTCTGGCTCTGGTAGATTATTTCTGTGGTGTGATAGGACAAGGGTATGTATGAGAACTGGATAGAATAGTGTAGACATATATGTATAGTTCCAAACAAGCATAATATTCTCTGCAGAAGAAAAAGGGGCAGTCAGGAAATGGATTTAACAAATACCCAAGAAAACTTCCCTGTCCCCAAATCCCCACCCCAACCTGCAACTCGCAGCTAAAATTATACCACCAAGCCTTTAGCTTAAGTATTCACCCTAGTACTTGAAGGTTTAATGCTATATATATCTCTGTTATTTTAACTCAGAGAAGGATCAGCATAGTATATTGAGGCACAAACACCAGTCTGCATGATCATTTGCTACTTAGTTCTTCGATAGTATTCAAATCAGTTCCAGGCAGGCCTTGGACTTGAGGCCAGGCTCACCCCAGGATGAGGTCTGTGGCATAGACTCTAACCCAAAAGAAAAGGGGAGCAAATTATTGACACGTGGGTCCTTGTGGTGCAGGCTAAACAGAAAATTTGTTTTGGACCACTCTGGACGGTTTCTTAGCCCATAGTCACCTACAGCTCAGCCCAACCTCGTGGTAGAGGACAGCTGTCATTCTGGATCCACCCCCACCCCAGGGGTGCAGGGTGTTCCCTAAGGGGAAAGCCTTGTTTCCTGTGGCAACAGCTGCTTCTATCGCCCTCCACCTGCTGCTCAATGAGGTCAGCCAGTCATCAGATGTGCCATTCAAAAAAGCAAGGAGCAGGCTCTCGAGTAATGATTGTTGTTAAGTGGAACTCTATGAGCACATTCTCAGGACCACACCTGGGAAGGCAGAGGCAGAATGCTGCCCATTCTTAGGGACTGGAATGCAAAGCCTAGACAGGAATGATAGGGCATGGCAAAGCCGAAGGAGCAAGCTTCCAGCACTGCTCCCATCTGGAAACCCCTTCTTGACCAGTGACCTTTGCTGCTTCCTCTGGGCCTAAAAACAGAAGTATATGAAATGTCAGTCATGCCAGATATTACCCTGGAAAACCCTCATTTTTCTTTCTGCCACTCTTAGGATTCTCCCAAGATCAAGCTTTTGCTCCTGAGCCATTTCTCACTTAGCATGGAGGAAAGACCCTGCAAACCAGCAAGCCTATAGCAACATGTCCAACGATTCTCAGGCCTTACTCCAGGGAAAGTCCCCTTACTCTGGCTCCATGCTGTAGTGCTTCAGCTATAAAGGCTGCCGTCCAGTAGGCATCATTCCTGTGCCAGGCACTGGGCTGTACTCATTGGCTTACTTGAACTCACACAACTGTGCTAGCAAGCCCATTTTATGGATGAAGAAACTAAGGTTCTATGATGGCCAGGTGATTAGCCCTGGTCACATATTTAAGAAATTCTAGGACCCAATCCCTATAAACTGGGACCTACATCCAAGTCTGTATGAAACCAGAACAAATGCTTACACACGAAACTTGACAAAGTCCCTAGCATTCATTTTCTAGCATTTCCTCTGCTAAACCCCAAGTGGTACAGTTGTTAAAGGACAGACACCGGATTCAGCCACTCATTGAAATAGGAATCAACCTGCCTGGCTTTGAAGGATCTTCTTACACAGATGCTTTTTGGAGATGAGAAGGTAAATGCTGCAAGTTACTGTCCGTCTCCTACTTGTGGATTACCAGTCTCTGAAAAAAAAAATCTTTCCAGCAGAATGAGCTCAATATAGTGCTTTCATTGATGAAGTTGCCTCTGGGGAAATAGAGTGAAAGCAAAGTCTCTACCCAGCTTTCTGGCAGCTGTCCACCCCAAGAGACAGGATGGGTGATGGAGAGAAGGGTGAGGGAGAGGTCTATTCCTATGACATTCGGTCTAAATAGACACTTGTCCTTTCTTATCGGTAGTGACGTGAAGCTAGAAAACAGCATCAGGAAGGACACAACCTACTTAGGTCCTATCACCTCCTGGGACAAATGTCCAGGTTTCTAGAAGTCAATCTGACAAGCAAGCTTAGGCATCAAAGAGACTCAATGCTCTTGTGAGAATGCCTGCCTAAGTGAGGACAAAGTAGTCTTCTGAACAGCTCTGGACAGCTGGACATAGCCGGGTGACCTCTCCTAGACCACACTGTGTGGCTTATGCTTACAATCACCATGTTTCCTCTTTTTTAAAAAGAATGCATTTAGTACAGGGCCTACAGGGTCTCACTACACAGATAGGACTTGTAGTGATCCCTCTGTTTTCAGACTCCCAAGGGCTGGGATTATTGGCATGCACCACCATGCTCAGTCTACATCGCCACTCAAGGTACCCTGGGGGTGGGGCCTGCACGGCATGCCAGGAATCGAACTCTGGTCCTTTTGAACTGTCTAAGCACACGCTTTAAGTCTGCTGAGCTATCTGGCCAGCCACCATCTCTGCTCTTTACACCTCCATTCAACTGCAGCTTTGGGAAGTGCATGCTAAGAATTTCCTAAACCCATTGCTTGATAGAAGCCAGGGAGTATCAGCCATCTTTCTCTAAGGAGAAGGTTGTAGGGAGGAAAGTACAATGGTTTTACTTATATGCAAACAGAGGGCATGCAGGCTTAGGCTGGGGAGATAACTCAGCAGCACAAGAACCTTCCTGAAGTTTGGATTCCAGTACCAAAAACAAAGAAAAAAAAAAAAAGACAAAGAGCTTTCAGGCTTGCAGGTCCCCAGGGTGGTGCAGGTATTTCACTCCCTGGTAATCCAGCACTAGGAATTTGCTTTGTATTTAGACAGTAGGGTTACACCTAGGGTGAAGACACTAAGCACTCACCTTATGTCCTACATCCAACCTCCCCCATCATTACTGCCTTCGATTAGTAGGGTCCCACTGTCACAACTAACAAGCTAGTTAGTGGCATGTTATTTTAACTAATGTTTATACTATACTGAGATTTCCTTAGATTTGACTTCTTTTATTCAGAAATGCTCCATCCTATGACCTTAGGTTCCATGCTTATTTCTTAGATCCTCTAATAACTCTCCAGAAGCCTCTTTTCTCTGCAGCTTTCTCTTAGGCATCTGTTTGGGCTCCTCTATGAGGTCAAAGTTTCTCAGAATGTCCTGTGCTTTGATGACCTGGGCAGTTTTGACTGCTGTTAGATTCTAGAAGCTTCCTCCAATGAAATTGTTCTGGTGTTTTGAATTAGACAAGGGGCACGGATTACTGGGAAGCAGACTATGCAAGGATACAGTGATATTGGCATCATAGCACAAGAATACTTGCTATGGAAGTCATTTATGACTAATGTTGGCTTCATCACTTGGCTAAATTAGTATTCATCATTTTTCCAATGTAAGTGTTATAGTTTTTGTCTAGTTGTCCCCTCAAAGGCTCATGCAGTCATGGGGCAGGGACTTCTAGAGTTTAAGATTAATTCATGATCCACTGGGATTACAGGTTTTAGTACTTCTGGGGTTATGGGTGTGAGTACTACACCTAACCTGGGGCTGATAGCCTCAATGTAACATAAATAAAATAGAGAGCCAGACTCTCTCTGTTGCCATTATTGTTATTTTGCCGCCATCAACTGGATGCCCTCTGCCCTGTGCCACTCAGCCTTAGAGCCAGCCGATATGGAGTGAAGCCTCCAGTAACTGTGAGCTACATAAACCTTCCCTTTCCTCATTTTGAGTGTCAGGTATTTGTCCCAGCAACAAGAGAAGAGTAACACACAGTAAGGTTACTCTGCTTTTCTTTTCTATACCATCACCTTTACTAGGAAGTCACTTGTCACAGCTCACTTAAGGAGTAAAGAGTGGTGTCCTACCTCTGTGAGCACAAAGTATCTATATACGTTCCTTGGAATTATCCTCTAGAAGAGATTTATATCTTCTCATCCATTCATTTAATCATGTAATTATATCGATGTAAGTTTTTGGATATGTACTTCATTCTTTGGGTAGGCATACAATACTATTTTAATTTTGTTTCTCAACATCTCCCAGCCTTGGACATTGACATCTCTTCCAGTTGGCTCCTGCGACATATCTCATCACTGTCTTGTTTTTAGTTTTTGTTTGCAAGCTACAACTTCCATACCTACTAGCACTACAAAGTGCTCTGGGATCACCTTATGGATTTCCCTCCTCAGTGTTAAAGCCAGCCATTTTTTCAAGGAGCCCTGCTTCCTTGTACTGGAGAACAGCAACAGAAAACAGGATCTGGAAGCTAACTGAATAAATAACATGATATTGTAATATTTTTTAAATCAAATCAGCAGAGAATGGCCCACTTGCTGCCCATCTGTTTTTGTAGAGTTTAACTGGAACCAGAAATGGATGAGTCAGGAGAGGCAAGGATATGTTAGTGCAGAGTGGCACCCTGTCTTTATTATTAATTTTGAGTTTGTGAAATGTATCAGGCTGCTGTTTAGGATGAGCAGTGAGACTTCTGGTTCCTTTTATGGTTTGGGCCTTGTTGGAAAGTGAGCTTTAGATTAGTGATTCAACTGAATTTGTGACTACTTTTTGAGAAAGGGTACAGCTTAAGACTCATGTTTTCAGGGCCAGTGAGATAGTTCAGCAGACTAAAGTGCCTGCTTAGGTAAACTCAGGCAAGTGTAGGGACCACCATTCAGTCCCCAGCACTGCAGACAGCTCTAGCCCCGCTCTCAGGGGAGGCTAAGTCGGACACAGAGTCCAGGCATAGTGACTTACACCTTTAATCCCAGCGCTAGGGAGGCTGAAAATAGGAGGATCACTATGAGTCCAAGCTGTGTAGTGAGACCCTGCAACAACTAGATTCACTAAAAAAAAGATTTTTAAAAAAGACTGATGTTTTCTAGTCATCAGAGTCTTTCTAGTCATCAGAGGAGTTGCCATGGGCTTCCATGCCTTAGCCCAGGCTTCTGGAACCAAAACTTCTAGAGAGGGCATCCGGGAACACGACATTTTTATCCAACCAACTCCGTGAAAATTATCCAGTTCTGATGTTTGGGAACTACTACGGTAAGTAATCATACTTCCATTTGTGATGCAGAATGATATTAATTCTAAAATTTCCTTTTTTTTTATTAAAAAAAATCAAACTCAGGACTTGCGTTTACAAGGCAACCACTGTGCCACTGAGCTATCTCCCCAGCCTAAAATTTCAAGTAACACTAACCAAGAGAGGTTGTGTTTCAATTGGCATCTGGGTCTTTAAAGTGCTTGGGTGGTACTGTCCTGCCCTGGATGGCTCCTGGCCTCTGCATTCTCTTGGCTCTTGGGGCCCTCTTACCTCCAGGCTGCTCACAGTCCTGTGAAGCTCTTGCTCCTGCCCACATGGTCCGCATTCCTCTGGCACTCCATGTCCACCTCTGTCACATCCTTCCTGCCTTATGACACTGACACCTCCAAGGCTCTCTCATGCCCTTTTTCTTCCCTTGCCCCTTTCTCTACTACTGTTTTCCCACTCCCTGTGCCTGCTCTCTACAAAAGAGTCACTTCCATAAACACACTGAGTACCTCAGAGCAGAAAAACTAGGGCAGTTCTATAGGGAAAATGGGAAAAAAAAAATTCATTCACACAGGGGAAATGCCTTTGCATCCAAGGTTCTTAACAGGGATGTCAGAGCACTCTTGAAACCCTAAGGGTAAAAGGTGCTATAAAGATAGCAATGTGAAATCTAGCATTATCTATTACAGGTAAAGCAGGCAACCTCATTAGAAGCAATCAAAATTATCAAAGGAGAAAACCACCTCACAAAGAGCATTCCCTGGGGAAGCCTAACAGCTGGGACTTTTTAGGACTAATTGTCTAACTCACCCTGAGCAACAGGAAGCCTGAGGCTGAGGGAGAAAGACACTTTAACTCGCCTCAAACATTTTTTGTGCAAAGGAACTTCCCAAAGTAGAAAGGCCATCATCTCTGAGAAGCTGCAGAGAAAAGAGGCTTCTGCAGAATTACTAGAGGATCTCAGAAATAAATCTGGAACCTACAGTTATAGGCCTTGATTTCCCTCTGGAGGTCCCTCTGGTTCACTCTCTACTAGATAGCAGAGTTGTAGCACCCACAGATATTGGGGCCCGTGTGGATATGATGAGACTGCAAAATGAGGTCCTGAAGAGCAGATGAGGAGGAAGGGGAGGGAGCCCCAAGTGGGGGCTGGCCCTGGGTACCTTCGGTCCATCAATCTCTCTTTCTCCCTTTCTTCCTTGCGCTCTTCCCTCTCTTTCCTCCCACTCATACCGAGGGTCCACTTTTATGAAGGAATAATTTAGGTAATGCTTTAACTGCTTTGAGACGAATACATACCTGGGTACAAAATAAGACTTGGGATACTTAGAAATCTTCTCTTTGTGAAAAAGATTTGCTTTTAAAGAAAGATTTGACCAGACTATTTGGGGCTCAATTATAGGAATTCATGTAACTTTGTTGCAACATAAAAAAATAATTCAATGTCAAGAATGCAGTCTGATTTTTAATAAATACTTTCCTCCAGGAACAGAAAACGCTAATTCAGTGGGAGCCACTAGCGTTCCTAACTGTGAGTGTAAGAGAAAAGTCATTCTTCTCAAATTCAAACAAATATGAAAAAAAAACAAAATACCCCTGAGTGAGAGATGTTCAGAAATTTATAGTTATTAAAACTAAAAGATGGATCTTTGAGAATATTTTTCAAATTTAATCTCATGGATGAAGTTAAAGCTATAAATGTCAAAATCACTCCTACAACTTCCTTTGATGTGTTTTCATTCACAGATAATGGCCACTTATTTAAGTCTCTTATTAAAGTAGAAACTATACATAAACGGAAATGAGTAAGAATCTGCACTTCAGGGTCACCCCTTCTTGTGGAACTCTCTGACACAACTTTGTGAAACATCACATTATTCTAATTGCTTCCTGCCATGTCTCTTAAGACCAGAATCTGCCTTCGGTTCCGTTTCAGTCACTTTGTGCTACTTGCTTAGGTTTCTCCGGATCTATCAGTGATTCTGATTCAGGAATATTCAGTGGAGCCCAGCAAGCTGAATTTTGAATACACCGTTTTTGGTGATGAAACTATAGGCAAATGGGTGAGAATTGCTAATGTAAATTGCAAACATTTCTCATATATTTACTCTACTATTAACATGAGAGCCTCGTTCATCATCCACCAAAGTAACGTTAGGGTTGCCCAGGTATAGTAGTCTTTTTCTTAATCCTTTTTTTTTTCCCCCTGAGGAACTGGAGATTAAATTCAGGCCCTTGCACTTGCCAGGCAAGTGCTTATTCTACTGAGCTATCTCCCCAGCCCCGTTGATCTTCTTTTTCTATCCACATGTGAGGCCCTGAGTTCAATTCCTGATAGATGGATGGATAGATAGATAGATAGATAGATAGCGTGGAGGTTTAGCTCAGTGGTTCAGCACTCAACTAGCATGTGTGGGTTACTTCTTTAGCACCTGAATAAATAAATAAAATTTGCACAAAATTGTCAAAGGCTGGAACACTTGGTTTCCTAGGAAGAGATTGCCTTTTATAGGATGACACAGTGACCAATGGCTCAAACCTCACATAAGTAGACAATCTGCCACAACATTCACTATGCTGAGAAGCCTGCTGACTTGGTGGCCAGGCTTTCTCACTCAGCTCTCTACAACACGGATGTCTTCTCAGATCATCTTGAAGCCACACCAGGCCAAGTGGCCAGTACACAAAGCATTTGACCACATTCACTATATCTCACAGTGTTTTCACCAGTGAGTCTTCTTAGCTGTTTGCCTTTCTCCCCACCTCTAACTGGTGTAGCAAGCCAACTGCAGATTCCTTCCTTCCTCCTTGGCTGCTGACACACCAAGCATTCCCCTTTCTCACAGAGCCTTGGATAGCATGTGGACTGTTCCACTGCAGAAAAAGTGGCCAGCCAGACTGCACCTGAGTGCTGATGAGCCGGCCCCTGGGCCCCCAGGGCCTCTCAGCCCCTTGGACCTGGGTGGTGTGAGTAGTGGCAGCTGCAGAAATAAGACTACCAGCAACTTCAAAGGGCCTTATTTCCCCTGAGGGTTATCTGGTGCCTCTCAAGGCTGAAATTCCTCCACTGGAATGTGGCAGGATGGAAATTAAATGCAAAGAGGCTGACCTGCTAACCTTCCTCCTTGGCTTTCCCATCACTTGTTTACAAGGGATTTAGAAAATAGAGCTTTCCCTAACTGAGATTCAAGCCCCCTTTCTCTTGGGCTGCAAGACAAAAAAAAAAAAAAACAAACCTGGAAAGTATAGCAGATAAGTACCAAAGGGTAATTTCTATGTTGTGTAGAATAAGAGTTAATCACTTTGTGTTTTTCGCTTTATATTCTGATAAGGTAGCCCTAAGATGTCAGTGTATATCTATTTTATTTAGAAATCTGTTTCTATTTAACTTTTGGGAGAAGCTCAACATGGATAATTCACCTTTTAAGCTCCTCAAACTTACAGAATGGCGGAGTTGGAAAGAAAGAGATTGAAAAGTGAATAATTTGGTACATGGAGAGATGGCAGTCCTTTCAGACTTAACAGATATGGGGTCTCCTTTTGGAGTTATAGCAATGTTTTTGGCATCTTGAGTGTACAAATACCACTGAATAGTTTAACTTAAAATGGTGAATTTTATGGAACTTACATTGTAACTCAATGAAAAAGCAATAACTTGGTGTAGAGAAGCCTGTTCTGCACTCTGAGCTGCAGAGAGATAGAACAAAGAAGGTGAAAGTTATCTATAAGTAAGACTCATGAGATAGCCATTCTTGATGATAACAGTAGCACTGATTGGTCAGGTTGGGCCAGGCACCGTGCTGAGATATAAGCCTTATTTCACTGAATCCCCACACAGACATCCTATGAGACATATTCTATTTCTGACTCCCTCAGGAAATAGAAGTTCAGAGAAGTTAAGTGATATGCTCAAGGTCACATAGCTAACAAATGAGCACATGGCCCCAACTCCTCACCATCTGACTCCCAAGAGCATGATCTTGACAGCGTGCGTATGTGGCCTGGCAGTTCCCACAGAAAAAGAAGAGAGTTCTCTCTGGAATGAAGCTCAGTTTCTTTGAAAACTGAGGTGTTTAGGATGAGCTCCATGCAATGGCACACATCGCAGAAGGCAGCAGTGGCAAACAAAATGGTCATGGGGAGGGGAATGATGACAGGATGCACGCAGCAGAGTACTGAAAGTGAAGGAAAGATCGAGCAAGAAAGTGCGTGGGGGTGTGTGTGTGTGCATGTGCATGTGTGCATATATGCATGTGTGTGCATGTGTATGCTTGCGTAGGACTCTGTGTGTATGTGTGCGTGTGTGTAAACAGAGAGAGCAGAGGCATAAGAGAGAGGAGAACTGTTCAATTCAGTGGAGAAGGCAGGGTTGGTAAATGCCTACATTTCCATCCTGCCCACAACACACAACACTCACTCATGCTGGCAGCCTGGGCATCTTTCACTTGTAAGTGTACTTGTCTGAAAGAAAAGGAATCTGAGGCCCAGACCAAAGGCACTGCCTTTTAAACAAAAGATTCCCTAGGTAACCAATAGAAATAAAAGCTCAATAAAACCTTGCTAACTAACAAGACTTGCAATTACTCAATTGGTGTCATGTGATTTGTACTCATTCAGCTTAACTAAAAAGAAGGCATTGTTTCCTAGGATGAGCTATGAGGGGAAAAATCACTTTCTACCTAATTTCCAAGTTATGCAAGAAATAAAGGGAATAAAGGAAAAAAACAATTTTGACTCCTTGCTTTGGAGACAGAAAGCCCACAGAACCCTGATTAATTGACTCCAGAAACTTTTAGAGAGGCACAAGAAAAGAAGCAAAATTATCCTTTACCTGTCGGAGCACAATTCACTAGATTAAAGCAGTCCACAGGCAAAGTACATCTATTTTCCTTGGTGCAGTGTCGGCACTGTAAACTCCCAGTGTGAAAAGAACTTCTGGTTCTCAGGGACTGAAAATCGCTCTGGGAAATGAGTGCCCAGAAGTCAATAGGTCTGCCACTGCTGTGGGAGGAGAAGGGCTGCCAATGGGATCCCACAGAGAGAGAGATCCCAGAAGCCCACCCCAGTAAGGGGCAAGCCAGTGCCCAGGAGACCAAAGAAGTCAATCCAGGAAGTGGACAAGGAGGTCTTTGACCCTGAAAGCATGGATCCTAAAGCTGTCATTTCCCAGGCCAATCATCCTCTCACCGACATCTCTACTTCCCTGGGGGCAGAAGAAGATAATGAGGTGCCTGTTCTAGTTCACACTGTTGCTTTACAAAGGAAGGTTTTCTGTAATTGGTCCTCTTAAGGAGACTTACTGCATCCTCTGAACTATTAGGTTCCAAAGGCAATACCAAAGCACAGTGGCTACAGTCACTGCATCAGGAGACAGTATTGTCAGAGCTACTTTGTGGAGCATGACTGAGCAGACGGGCATGGCAGAGAAATGTGTGCACTGGCCTTGTGAACAAGCGTTCTGAATCCTTTGTAAAAACTGCATGCAAGATATCGTCATTTGTATTACATGAGTCTACATAGTAATTTCTCCTTACCTTAATTACTTAGTCTTTATAATGAAGGTAATTAAAATAACTATGGGGATATTTGTGAGGATTAAATAAGCAAATGCATGTACTTTGCTTAATACAATAGTTGGCACATGGTAAGCTCTCAAAGAATATTAGCTATTATTGATATAAAAGTAACAATCTGTCATCATTATTCAGCATGTTACAGAAGCTTGTCTCTTCTGAAGAGCACACAGCACTTCGTTTATCAGATGGAGTACTAGATAATCCATCATATTTTAGTTTTTGTCTCAGGTTGAATTCAAAGTCAAATTGTCCATTTCAGTTCAGTGATCATTTTAATGTTACTGGATTTTGAGCCCCTTGAGGACAGGGTCCATGCGTTCCTCAATTGTTTTCTCCATGGAAGTCACAGAAGTTCTAGCATCTGTAAAACTTATGAAATGGCTTCCAAGCTCTTTTTTTTTCAGGTGGCAAAAACAGGCTTTATTTTGAAAAAGAAAATTGAATTGGTTTTTGGTGGAGGGCACAGGCAAGAAGGGGTACCCCAAGCAGTAATGTCCTCCCAAGGGTGGGCTGAGGGCTAAGCTGAGCCTCGGGTGGGTCTCTTGCTCCTAATGCTCGCTTATACAGCTCTCTCCCCACAGGCTCTGTGGCAGCCTCAGGAGAGGTGCAGGCTGGGAGAGGCTGCTGTGTTCCACTCACTTGGGCAGGACATCAGAATCTCAGACATCAGCTTTCTTCCCATTGTGGGTCTCAATCTTCTTCACAACAACAGCAGACTTGGTGCGGGTGAAGCCAGGGCTTTGGAGGCTCCTGAAGCCCGTGTTGTGAGGCCCCCATAGGGTGAGCTCACCGTTCCTGAATAGCTACTGGTGGTCTTCATGTGGATGCTCAAGTTCTGCATGCCAACCTCCAGCCTGTTCTCCTCGCCCTCCAGCAGCTTGTGTAGGTGGTGATCTCGATGTCCAGGGCCAGCTTGAGGTTCGTGAGTTCCTGGTACTTATGCAACTTCAAGGCCATGTCCTGCTTGGCCTTTTGCAGGGCACCCTCCACCTGGGCCAACTTGGTATTGCCCATCTCCCCTTGCTGCTCGGCATCAGTGATGGCAGCCTCCAGGGATGCTCTATGGCCTTTGAGGTGGCTGAGCTGTGGCTCATCTCAAAGATATCGGACTTTGTGCGTGCGGGTCATCCTCATGCTTCCCAGCCAGAGTCCGCAACTCTTCATACTTGATCTGGTACACGCTCTTGGCCGCGGCCTGGCTGTGGTTGGCGATCTCCTCATTCTGGAGCTTGGCCACAGCAATGATGCCATCCAGGTCCAGGGAGCGGTTGTTGTCCATGGACAGCGCCACGGATGTGTCTGAGATCTGAGACTGCAGCTCACGTAGTGCCTCTTCATACAGCTGCCTGAGGAAGTTGATCTCGTCAGTTAGGCCATGCAGGCATGACACGGGCTCCACCTTGTTCATGTAAGCTTCATCCACATCCTTCTTGATGAGGACAAATCCATTCTCCATCTCTGTACACTCATTGATCTCATCTTCATATGTATTCTTGAAGTCTTCCCCCAGCCCCTGCATGCTGCCAAGCTCTGCCTCCAGCTTCAGTTTCTCCTGATCCAGTGTGTCCAGCTGCCACTGGAGGTTGTTGATGTAGCTTTCAAACATGTTGTCCATGTTACTCCAGGACATCTTCTGCTGCTGCAAGAGGCTCCATTTGGTCTCTAGCACCTTATTCTGCTGCTCCAGAAACTGAACCTTGCCGATGAAAGAAGAGAACTTGTTGCTGAGGTTCTTGATCTGTTCCTTCTCCCAAATATACATGGCCTGGAGTTGGGGTCCACTTCCAGGTTCAGGGGGTTCAGCAGGCTCTGGTTCACCTGGACAGCCATGATGCTCCCCACACCACCAGGCCCGCCATAGCCACCCAGCCCCAGGCCACCCCGGAAGCTGCCTCTGCTGTTCATTCGGGACAAGCTGGAGGAGCTGATGCAGAAGCAGGCCCGCTGGTGTAGAAGAGGCTGCTGGAGGCCTGGGGGCCAGAGGTGGACACCTTGTAGGACTTCTGGGTCACCCTTCTGGACATGGTGGCGGCTGGAGTGGAGGCAGGCAAACTGAAGATGGAGACTCGAGAAGGAGCCTGGCAGCCACTTCTGGATGGTCTCAAGTTCTTGATAGAGATAATGTTCATGTCTTCTTCTTTGCATTTCTTCTATAAAATTCTTGGTCTCTTTGTAAACTTCAAATCACTTTAACAACTTCTATTGGAAACCCCTTTAAGAGTGGAATAACTAATACTAATTTTGAAATATGATGAGCAACTTTCTTAATCTCTCTGTTCTTCACTGTCCTCTTCTGTAAAATGAGAGTGACAATAACCATATTATCATGAAGTTGTTAGTAAGGGAAAAGTATGTAGAGTGTCTAGGACACAGAGCGAGCTCAATACATGTGAGTTGTTAGGATTAATTGATCTTCTGGTTTTAACTACATGACTCAGAATAGTGGGAAGAGCTCTGAACTAGGAGCTGTGGGTTCAACCTTTAAAGAATGGGGATGTGGGGCCCTAGCTCAGAGGTTAGATATATCTAGTTGCTCATTTGTAACATGTTAAAAGCATAGGATCTATCTCTCCCATGAGTAAATTTCTAAGGATTGGATGAGGCAATGCATGTAAAAGTCTTTGTAAAATTAAAGCATTCTGTGAAGATGTAAGTGGCTTTCTCCCTGGGCAACATTGTATTTTGCTTATAAAAATTCAGGTTATAATTCTTCTGTGGCTTTCCTACTACTATGATGTGGCACAGAAAAGTTGCACACAATTCCAACTCCAGACCTTTTGTCTGTAAGGAACTGGGCTGTGTTCTCAAATCTTTCTAGCTTTCACCCTTAAAAGCAGAACCTTTGAAGATGGGCCTATCACTTTTAAAAGTTCTTGTCACCAGGCCATTCATGCCAGCATCATCTTGCAGCTGTGACATGTCTAATCTTGCTCACTTTGGCCATGGGAGGGGGTATGACTAGTGACTGAGGACTTAGAGCTGCCTGTCACAGCTAATAGCTCAGCCCGAAGCACTTGGGAGCTGCCTGTGTCACCCTGTGTCCTGTTGGCAGATGACGTGGTATGAAGAGTTGTCATCCATCACCAAACAGAAAGCAATCTCTCCTGATGGAGATAAAACAATCAATACATTTGGATTTCCATCAGCAAGAATATGTTTTCTCAGAGCAAGTCTTAATTGGTTTATGCCCTGCCAGCTATCATGTTGGTGTGGAATGTGTGCTATGCAGGAACAAACCTCACTTGGAATACCACAGATTTGATAGGGGAAACATACTTTAGCACACATCTTTACTTCTCACTTTCTTACACACATTGCAAGGAAATTCTTATAGCATGGTTACCTGACTCAGTGGATTTTACAAGACAGGGAGTGGCGCAATTCTATTTCTGGGATAATTTCCTTTATTCTGAGCTAAAAAAGATCCTAAAGTTCTTCCAACTCAGTTTTCTCCTTTAATAAAAAGAACTGAGGCATCAAGAAGGCAAATGACATGCCCAAGCTCACACAGTCAGCCAGTGGCACTGCTGGACTTTGGATTCATGAAATAATAATCATTGCAGAATGCGGTATTGTGCAGGAAGCCAGCAACGAAAGGAAAATGAACCATAAAAGTTTTGCAAAAGTACTAAGAAAATAAGGGTGCTCTGTGCTTCTTAGTCTGATTAATCACTAAAATCCTTTAGGTATTGGCAGCCTGGGCAACTGTGATGTGACTTTTGCCTTGCATATCTCAGGGTGGAAGTCCCCAGTGTACCAAGTGTAAGATCTAGAGACACACATCGAACATAAACCTTCAAGCAGCCAGGTGAAAAGTAGAAAGCAACCAACCTCCCATCCCTCAAGGGTCAGCAGTGCCACTCCTTCCCGTTACCTATCACCCTTAACCCAACCTTTCTGCCAGGTGCAGTGCACTATGCATTGTACGTCTAATCTCACTGAATGTTCACTGCTCCCATTTGAGAGAAGTAAGAGTATTTTCACTTTTCCAGTAACATATCTGAGCCACAGAGTTTAAGCAACTTGCCTAAAATGATACAGTAAATTAGCAGGAAAGCTGGGCCTCAAAACTACACCTGGCTGGATATCAAAACTTTGCTTTTTACATCAGGTTTCTCATTCATTTTTTAGAACAGCTAGGCTGTCCTGAAGAGTAGATATTTCCCTCTTTATTCAGAAGGCTTTACTAAAAATCCAAGGCATCAATGTCTACAGTGGATTCCAACTGACCCAAAACTCACAGTGTGAGAGAAATGCCTTGTATAAAGGAAGCAAAATACTTTACCAGATCCACTATACCCATAGAACTTATATTCTATTTTGGGGACATAAAAATTTTAAAACATAAGTATTGTGTATGTTCGCTCAGAAGAATTTTAAAAGGTAAAATTTCTTACTATTCTTATGATCCTCACTCCTTGGCAAAAAGGGGAATGGCAAAAGAATGAGTACCAGTGATATCCTCTTGCTCAACGACTGAGCTGTACAAATCCATGGCTGTCACCAAAGTTGGTACTTCTTCCCCTGGAGTATAGTACCTAGCAGGACAAGGCTCAGTGCTTCAGATTCTTTATCACATTCAATCTCTCATCTCTCTCACTTTCATTAGTCTTCCCTGTGGGTATGGTTTTATTTTGGTGGATCTTTGTACCACAATATTCTGAGTTTCCTTTCCCAGAAGAAATAAATGAACACACAGATCTCAGCCAGGAGCTTCTCATTTTGCTCCATAATATTTTACTTTTCATCACAGTTCTATGCATAAGCAGCATTTAAATTTACTTCTTTTATATGATGTGATTAAAAATCCTGAATCGTGTCTGTATGAAACATCAACCTATGAGAAAGCCTTGCTGTAACAACATTTTCCACCTTGAATAATGTGCTGATCCATTGACTAAATCAGTTCCAAAGGTTGAATTAGTGAGGTAGAATTGGCAGGCAGGAAGGTATTACCAGACTAATTCTTCTTCCTCGGGGTGAACTCTATAAATGTGTAGCAATAGAACAGCTTTGCAATCTTCAGGGAAGTCTGTGGTGCTGAAATGAAACCCATCGAACAAAGAATACTTTTTCTCAAGCATGAATTACTCTGTACTTTTGAGCAACAGGTAAACAAGTAACTTTTGAAAGCAGGAAGACAATAATATTTTCCATTCAGCAAAGGTTTTATTTCATAAGAGCCTACAGCATTAGGCACTTATGTACTTTAGAGGAACAGCTAATTCATCCCATTCTTTTTAAACCCAGGGGCATTCAATGTGTGGGCTCCAGGAGGAGAGAAGTCAGCACATATTACCGAAATAGACCAGCTTTCACCCCATAACAGGAAAGTGACTCAGGGGAAAAAGCGGGTTCATCAATTGTAATTCACAGACCTGCTCTGCCACTTTTCCAGCGACTAACTTCTTCAGCCAAACACTTAGAGCTTTTGAATGCCCTGTGTTCAAACTACAAAAGTCATGCTTCAGAGATGCACAAGAGATAAATACCACCAACTTCCAAAAAGCTCTAGGCTTGGTCAACAATTCCAACAGTAGGTATGTTGTCACAATTCTACCAAGACAGAAGATATTCTAGGAGCCCTGAACAAGGTGGGTGAAAAGAGAAGAGAAGCGCCAACAGTTCAGTAGATGAGAACTTGCAGTGGCTTTGAATGTGTGATCTTCTTCAATCTGTAGGAACATATGCTGACATGCACCTTTTAAGAGACAAAGCAAGGTACATTTCTATTGCTTTTTTATGACTGGTGCCCCTTGCTCAAATGTTCTTGTTCCTCACCAAAAGAGTTGCATAGTCTTCAGCATTCTCATCTTAATTTGAGGTTGGTAGTATTGTTTTACATGTATTTATTAATTGATTTACTCCATACAAACTCTTTGGAAGGCTAGAAGCATCATTACTAGAGCAATGGTATTTATCTTATGAATTGTGGAGTATCAGATACATAAGAAACCAACATATGTAGCGTTCCATTTCCCTCCCACGAAAATTCTGTTATTTGCACTATTTTGCACATGAGAAAATTGAAGATCAAAGCCAAGTGTAAGCTCCCTAAGATCATGGATAATATGAACAGCTAAATCAGAACTGGAACCCAGGTCCATACTTATCCCTGCTACTGGATTTCAGACTCTTTAGGGGCAAGGACTGTGTGTCAGCCCTTAGGTGTCTCTCCTAGCACCTAACTGAAACTCAGATGCATAACATGGAATTTGGATTCTGTGTCTGCATTTACATCCATGCCATTTCTCTAGTTCACACTTACCTCTGTAAAGACAATTCATCAGGCAATAAATATGCAATCTGCACCACTGCCTATTTTTTAAAAATTTATTTGTTTGATACAGGATCTTGCTACACAGATCACATTTGTAGTGATTCTCCTGTCTCAGCCTCCCCAGCACTGAGATTACAAGCATGAATCACCACACCTGATTTCAGAGGCCAGAACAGTGCAGATTCGGCACACTATGTGGTACCAGGGATCGAACTCTAGTCCTTGTGCTTGCCAGGCAGGTGCTTATACTGGTGAACTATCTCCCTGACCCACCACTGCCTATTATTGATTTAAAACCCAATGCTATTATTATTTTGAGCAAGATGTTCCCCTGGGCTCTCAACACCCCTAAACAAACTGGCTTCCCTTGAGCTGGTTGCTTCTCTTGCATTCTGAGTCTCATAATAGGCAAAGGGGTATGTTGGTTAAATTCATACCTTTTGGTTTCCTATTTGGTAACTTCCTGCAACTGCATTTGAGAGCTACTCGATATGCTGCTGATATATACTTACTTGGTGGGGCTTTCCTGGAGGACAGTTTAGCTAACACAACAAAAGCCATTCAAATGTGTGTCCCCTTTGACATATGTTCAAAACTGTCTTCTTTATAACAGCAAAACTAAGAGAAAATACCTTAAGTAATCAATTACAAGGACATAATGAGTGTTTGTAAAAGCTCAAAGTGTAAGCTTAAGTAGACATCACAAACATTATTTGGGGGTGGGGATGTGGCCCAGTGTATTTACCTAAAATGTATGAGATCATATGTTGTATACCCAGCATTGGCAAAAATATTATCTTTAAAGGCACAGTAGGGGCCAGGGAGATAGCTCAGGGGCACAAGTGACTGCCTGGCAAGTGCAAGGTCCTGAGTTCAATCCCCAGTTGTGAAAAAAACAAAAAGCACAGTAAATGGTTGCAATATGATGCTTTCAGAGGCAGTCTTGTATTTTAAATTCCAGGAAGTAAAGTGTCACAGATACTACATCAATAATTGCAAAAACAATTATAAAGAAAATTATAATCACTGTTTATATTTCCACAGAATACATGCTACAGCTCAGGTGGTCTGTAAATATTTACTGGGGAAGGAATAAATGAATGCCAATAAACAAACAGTGAGAAACTAATATGTAAAATATATGCTTTATGTCATGAGACTGCAGGGGATTTTTATTTTATTTTTTTTGGATTTTTATCTTCATCTTCTAATGAACAAAGTATTACTCTTAATATCTAAAAAAGATTTTTCTGAACAGAAAACTACCTACAAGGGAGGGAGACAAGCCTGGTAGTGTTAAGGCAAAGTCTAAAGGGGACATGTAAGAACTGTCTAGAAGACTTATGGGTATTTCTCAGATCAAAAGTTTTTATTTTCACAAAATGACAAGAAGCAGCTGTTGAAACACTTCTTTTGTGTTCTGCATAGAACTTTAGAAATGAAGACAAGTTCTAATTCTTCTGTCAGTCCCAAAAGAGGGAAATAGGAAGCAGATCACAAAAAATGGTCTTCTTGTCCTTGGAGATAACATCTCAAAGTGTATGCTGTTTGCCTGAGTTTGAGCCCTAGGGAACCCTGCTCACATAGGAAGCCCTTGGCATGTGAAACAAGCAAAGCCTTGGGGAAAAATTCCATGACACCAAATCATCTTTGAAGTGGCTTTCATAATGAGGCATCAAGATATTTTATTTTCCTAAAAATAAAGTGTGGGGTGAGTTCACAATTTGTAATTTATGAGAGCCTTTATCATATATTTGACATCTTCATTTTGATCTCCTCTTTGATGTGACATATCAATTGATTTTTCTTCTCCCCTATCACTGTTCTTGAATTTGTACAACAGAACCCTTTATTTTCAGAAAGGCAATTAGCATGAAATATGACTTCTGGTGTCCTAAACTATGTATTCCATAAATGGTAAATGGTTGTAATTACTATAAGATGAAAGTCATATATTGGATACATTCTTATAATTATTATAAAGAAATGGCCTGGTCATGGTCTCAGCTCAAATTAAAGAGGCATAAAATTCAATTTCATTTTCTCAAGTTCTGCATACAAGTTGAGCACACATAAAATACAGTTTCAAATGTAACATACTGGCACGGAAACTGTTTCTTAACAGACTCTGTGTACTGACATATTTCTAGAATTTTCCATGCCATCTGAAGGACCAGTGTGTGTTTTCTTATGACTATCACACTCTAAATCAAAAATGTGCTAAAATCTGGCTTAGCAGGTCCCCAATTTTTTTATTTCATCAACAACAGCTCAAATTAAAAATTCAAGAAGGGAAATATTGTACTGGTAAAGCCATGTTCGAGGCATAGGACTATCAGTTTAAGCCTTTATTGCTTGAATTTCACATGTACATTTATACTACAGATTTATTATTAAAAAAATCAACACTCACTAAGATGGCTATAATAAAAAAGATACTCAATTATCAGTGCTAGGAAAGATATAGGGAAACTGTGATCTTTGTGCATGGTCTATAGGAGTGTGAAGTGCCATGACCACTATGGATTGCAATGTGGCAATTTCTCTAAAACTTAAACATCAAATGCCCATGTGATCAAGCAATTCCACTCTTAGGTATATACCCCAGAGAAATGAAAACACACATCCCTAAATAACCTAGACATGAGTGTACATAGCAGCAGTATTCCCAATATCCCAACAGCAGAGACACAAATGTCCATCCATGGATAAACAGGTAAAGAAAGAGTAGTATAATTGTACACTAAATGTTAGTCAGTGTGTTAGTCAGCTTTTTGTCACCGTGACAAAGTAGTTGATATAATCAACTTAGGAGGAGGAAAGATTTATTTTGGTTAACACTCTCTGAAATTTCAATCCCTTATCAAACTGCTTCTGTTGTTTCTGGGTCCTTAGTGACAGAGACAAAATGTAGCCCCTAAAGTAACACACACAGGACCTATTCCCTTTAACTGGGCCTGATCAGCTAAATTTCTGTTCCCCTCAAATATATCATGGAATTATAAATCTATCAATAGATAATTCCACTGACAAAGTTAGAGCTCTCACGGCCCAATCACTTTCAGAAAACCTGGCAGCAGATAACTGATCATCCAGCATGTGGCCTCAGATCCAAACTATAACATTTGGGCACAAATGAAGGATAGACACCACTACAGTAGTGATGAACACTGAAAACATTTATCTAAATGGAGAAAACCAGACAGAAAACCCCCTACTACATTATCCTTTTTATAGGAAATGTTCAATACAGACAAATCTATAGCAATAGACAGCTGCTTAGTGACTGCCAAGGACGTGGGGAGGGCCTGATAAAGGCACAGGTTTCTTTCTATAGAGCTGAAAATGTTCCGGAATGAGTGACGATGGCACACAACTCTGTGAATATACAAAAACTACTTAACTGTGCACATTAGCAGGGTGAATTGTACAAGTATGTCATCTGAATTACATAAGCTGTCATTTTAAAAATTCGATATTAAATGGGCAAGCTGAAAATAAAGATGATCATTCAAATAACATTTCTGTCAAAAAACTGAAAATTCATTATTTTCAAAGTACATTCTTCAAAGAAGGAAATGTTGAGCATCTACTGTATGCCAGACACTATTCTTGCTACTGGGAATACAGAAATGAACACAACAAATTCCCTGCCCTCGTGAATGTGACGTTCTAATGACCCAGCTGAGTGTGCAGATGAGTATGCCTTTAGGTTTAGAGGAAAACCTAGGGAAAGGTTTTGGGCAGGAGAGAATAATTTCTGAAAGTCCGTTTTCACATAGGAAACAATTCCACGTATTCCATTCTGTTCTCCACCCCATACATTTATTTTAATACCAAGTGCAAATAGTCCTGCTTCTTGAAAAATATCTCCTATACACAGTGGCTTAAAGATGTTATATGAAGCTAAATCCCAGCTCCCCAGGCAAGGATACCTGATATACTTGATGATAGCCACAGAATCAGTTACAAAATGCATTGAAATCAAGGTTGATTTTAAGGGTATTCATGGAAGTGGCCAACATGAGCCACAGTGCCAGGAAGCTTCACAATGTATTCTACTTAAATTTGGGCCATGGAATACTCTATAACTGTTTTTGCTTAAAAGGAGCTTCCATTTCTAGCACAATACTCTTTTTCTCAACATTGCTCCATGGACAATGGCTACTACTGCTGACAACACCAAGTGACCTGTTTTCCAAGGCCTTCAGACCTGGGAGCATTTCGTTCTTCTGACCTTAGCTTTCCATCTTGCTGTCAATATCTCTCTTCTTGCCTTCTCTACTGCAGTTTGGGAAGGTGCTTAGGTTGCCCTTCAGACTCCATGTTGGTTCTTGTCCCATATTACTCTTCCTCCACACCTTACTCTTCAAATACTAGTTAGCATAAGTTTAACATCCTCCAGAAAATTTTTCACCTCTCTCCAGACCATACTGGCCTTAATCTGTGACACACAGACCTATTCAATGACACTGACTTAACGGTGACATTCTTGAGGTCAGGGATTATATGGTTTGCTGCTCTTACTGCAGTTCGGTTCCTCTTACACAGGAAAGAGTGTACAGAAGCTTCAGTGCTAGTATTGATGCTATAAGCTTGTCATATGTCAGATAGATGAAAAGGTATATGGGAGATTTCCTTCTCTAATTATTAAAAAGAATACTTTATGTGAGATACAGTCATCGAAAATAGAGATATAACCGGTTTCCTTTTCTTTCTTACATATACTGAGGTTCACTAATCCTGAAACCTCCACTGATTCACTTTTTGCATAGGCCATATCATTTCATTATTAAATGACAGGCTGAATTCAGACTCATGGGATTCTAAACTTGTGGGACTATAAACTATTCACCTGCCATCTTCTATTTTAACTTTTCAATTATAATGACTTTGAGATTAGGTGTGACAGGCATCCTGTTTACCATCTTTCTATGACTAGAAAAGTGACTTTTTCTCTTAGCTCACATGCCTTGATATTTGTCACATTATGAGGCTCATGTTTTGCAATAAATCCTGCCCTAAATTTTAACATATTCACATTTGGATTATGGTTATTCACATTGTAGATTTAGATTAGACATACAGAAGGCCTAGCACACTAAGGTGTAAATTATTAAAATATAAAAGCACACAGCAGAGCTGGGGATATAGCTCAGCTGTCTCAGTACCTGCTTTGCAAACACAAGGACCTGAGCTCGACCCCCAGTACTATATACCGTGCCAGACCCAGAATCCTGGGTGCACTAGGCCAGCCCCAAACCCTGGCATAGGGCAGAGTCCTGCAATCACAGCGCTGGAGAGGCTGAGACAGGAGGATCAGTATGAGTCTGAACTGTATGGTGAGACTCCATAGCAAATAAATAAATAAATATTAAAAGCACACAGCATGCTTGGTGAACAGTCTATGTGCCATGAAGTTATTAATCTCACCTATGTGAATACTATATATTTTGACGAAAGTAAACTATAAAAGTAAAGTTTTCTTCTAGATATCATTGGGTACAGTCTTGGGGTGGATGACTACTCTGATAATGCATTATCATATTACTGGGAAAGAGAGATTGTAGGAAAAATAGATTGAGGATATTTTGCAAGAAAGATAAGAAAGATAGCATGTAGCTGAAAAGAGAACAGTGGCAAGACAGACCACTGAAAAGAGAATTACTGTCATAATATGGATGTTATCCCTGGGATATAATCTGAAAGATCTAATGAAGTATACTAATGCAAAGAAGAAGACAATTACTTTCAAAGACAAATCTGCATCTTCTAATCTCCAAAATGCTGGCAAAGAGGGGGAGAAGTACATCCACAGAGCCTGCCCTCTGACAAGAGGGATTTACCATCAAGAGCAAACCAAATGAAGGCATGTGATCGCTGCATTAGGAATCTCGACTCTGCGTTTTGATTTGTTTCCCCCTCTCCTTTTGTAACAGCAGGGATGAAGAGAGTGACAGTCCTGTCTTTCTTCCCTCCAGCTTGTCCTATATACTACAGTGGCACACTTCAAATACCCTTGAAATCTTGCCACTCTTTTGCTCAGAAATCCACAGGTTCCCTTTCACCATTTTATCCTCACAGCAACCATCTTACCTAATGAGCCTGATTTCCCCTTATCTGTGGTCTTTGCCATTACAGCCAGGCAGTCTACTCATCAGGCTCTTGCACACTCCCAACCAATTGTACTGCAGTCTTAGAACCACAGCACACACAGATCTCGACACCAGAAATAACTTTGCTTATGAAAATCCTACCCTGATTTTCAAAAAGTAGTTTTAAGTTTCAATTATCCCAGCTCACCTACTCCAGTGAATTTCCCTCTCTCTCACTTTCTGATGTGATGATCAAATACTGATTTGCATAGCAGATCACTTTTTACACCAATAGATTTTAACAGGAAATCATTTTATATCTTAGGTGAAACCAAAGGCCATGGAAACGTGTACAAATAGTGTTGGTTGCCACAACTAGAGAGGAGTAACCAGGGCCAGGGTGCTGCTAAACATCCCACAATATATCATTGCAGCTTCTCAGAACAAGGAATTATGTAGTTCATAATGTCTTAGACAAAGGATTGAGAAACTCTGCTTTACTGGTTTGTAAGATTTTCTTCAACTGGATTGGAAGCTCTCCAACCAGAAACATTAGTTCACTGTGTGCTAAGCATCTACAAGAATTTTCTTCCAGAGATGTATGTTGCTCATATGTCACCACCTGTCTGATTGAATATAGAAAACAATTAAGCTAAAGTGATGGATTCACCATTATGCTACTTTTACCTAAGGTAATTTAAGTATAATTTTAAAGAATATGGTTTAAGACTGATGTTTAATGTTCTTCCTTCTTAAGTGACAGCAAATATTTAAGAAATTTCTCTAAAACCATTAATTCTGGTGGAATTAGAGAGAACACAAGTCTCAATGTTTAATTTTTATTCACTTGCATATGAGCAGAATGTAGATGATTAAGTCACCAATTTAACAGATACTGGCTCCCTATTGTGTAGCAGGCACAGGGCTAGGTTCAGTCATCAAGTTCTGGTGGGAAACATTCATTCCTGGAAGCCAGAAGTCATGACACTGTCACAGCAGGTATTTTCCCACACAACCAATGCTTTGATCTTGAACAGAAATTTGGCTCCAAGTTTAGCACACACATGACTATGTAACAGGAAGGCAAAATACAGGATACCTTCTGTAATCAATTACGATAGAAAAGTGTTCCATAATTTCTTAAACAATGGTCTCTGGATACTTGACGTTATACATTCAGGGTGCAAAATAGAACTCCTGTGAAACATAAATTCAACTCAAAATGAGAATCATAGCTGAAAGCGTATGCTGAAGACTGGATGGAGCAACAGATGTGTTTACCTTGTGCTATCAGGGAGGGTGTGAGGGTGTGGTATGTGAGGCTGAACTTAAAACCCGAATCTTCCTCAAAAGTTATCTTAAAAGTACTAGAATTTGCCTTTTCTTTCTTTTTTTTCTTCCGGAATCTGACACTTGGCTGCCAGCTATCTGAGCAATTCACACCTCCCCAAAACAATAGAAACACTTAGCTGATCATCATCACTACTTGTTTTTCAAAAATTGCTTCAAAGTATTTCTCAAAATATCATAAAAGCAGGGATAAACACTAACACGGTTGGAGAAAAGAGGAAAAAAAGGAGAATTGTTATGTGGGCGTTTAATTAGGCAGCAACCACCTAGCCAAGCAGCACAGGGTGAAGTAAAGGGTTGCAAACATTGCCAGCAGGGAAAGGAGGACTGGATCCACTGAAAAGGAAAAGCTGGTGGGAGCTCAGGCTGGGATAAGTAGTGTGCATGTTTAGGCAGTGACTGTAATTTAGCAACAGTTCAGTCCATTCTGAAAATAAGAGTCTCCATCCTTTCAAACCTGGTTTGTGTCTCATTGATGATACTTCACATTCTTTCCCAAAACCCACCAGGACCATCTAGTAAATGAAGCTCCTCTAAAGTAGATTAAATAGACAGGCTGCAACCTAGCTGTTAAGCCTTGTCTCATTTGAGAATTAGTAGAAATTCATAATTCACCCTAGATGCAAACATCACATTGCTATCATTTAAAGGAAAATGCTTGAGAGAGCAAAGTGGATCAGTCAGATGCTGATATCTTAGGGTATAGTTTTAGATTGGATCCAAAGCTCTCTAGCTTTTTTAAAAGCTCATGATCATCTGGGCTACAAAATAATCTTGAAAGAAATGGATGGAAAGCTTCTTTTAATTAATGGAGGTAAATACAATATTCACAACAGTTGATTTGGAGGAGATTCATCTGGAACTGCAGCAGGTTCTGGGACCCTCTCAATGCTGCTCTCTCTCCATCTCCCCATGCCGCCGCCAGCACACACAATAGTGATGCAGTAACTGGCATTTCCGGAGATTTTCCCATATCCCTGGATTGTGCTAAGTATTTTGAGAGAATAAATTTCCTTACTCCACCCAATTCAAGAGAGCAGCTGGAATTATCACCACTGCTATAAAGGCAGTTGTGTATCACACATGAGGGCTGGCTTTGACAACTTGGTCACCAGTAACCTAGAGGATAATGGTTCCAGTAAAGATTGTGGGGAGAGGCCGGAAAGAAGGTTCAGCGGTCTAAAGCGCCTGCATTGGAAAGCTTAGGCAACTGCAGGGACCATGGTTCAATCTCTGGCACCACATGCTGTGCCAGCCCACCCACAGGGCAAGCTGAGCCAGCCGTAATGCAAAAGTAGAAAAAAATATTGTGGGGAAAGAAATCAGATTTCAGGGCACTAAGGATGGCTAGAAGGTGAGACTATGCAATGTGCAAATCTAGGCAACATTTAGAAATTTTCGGAGAAAAATAGAGAGTATTCCCAAAGAGAAGATACAGGGAGGGCCAGGGAGATATCAGTGGAATAAGTGTTTGCCTGGCAAGTACCACCAAAAAGAAAGAAAGAAAAAAAAAAAGATACAGGGAAGTAGATTCATTACAGGAGGTGGAAGAGGTGCATAAGAACTGTTCTGTTTCCCAAAAGAAGAGGGCTTTAATTATGTATCAGATTGACTCAGATTGCTTACTCAGTTTGAATAAATTAAGCCCATGATCTGAGCAGCAGTTTCTTAATCCACCAAATGGGGCTAGTAATCATAGGTATCTGATGAGTACAGTGAGGGTAAAGGCATTTACTGGGGGAACACATTGATGAATATGTTTGCCTAGCTGCTTGGTTCTTAATAGGCAATCTGGATGTGTACACTATGACTTTCTAGATTGCAGAGATAATGAGATGATGCCAGTGGTGCTTTGCAAACTTAAAAGCTTGACATATATATATATATATATATATATATATATATATATATATATATATGATGGTGGAGACCGTACCTGTAAATTTCTATAAGAAGTTTCTCTTCCTCAGGACCTGAAACCTGCACAGACATGCTCTATCTCTGCTCTCCCAAGCCCCAACCCTTGTTTGCTAAAGTCATTCACTGCCACTGAAGCAACCGGAACTTTCCCCTTCATCTTTACCCCTGCAGCCCAGGCCATAGCTTAGAGGCCCCTGGAAGAGCAGAAGTCCTCCACAATAGCTCTCCTTCACACAGATGCACCCTTGGGCCTCCTGAGGGAATTCCCAGGGAGAGGGGAGCCAGGCAAAGTTATAGTCTGGAATTGTTGCTCTCTAGGATTCCCTCCTTCAGGTTCCAAGTACTGTCCTAGGAAATCCTCTCCAACCGGTTGGCTGGCCCAGGGCACACATGTGGTTGGTACTTTAGAAAAGCCTATAGGAACAGGGCCTTCAGTGGAAGATGAAGGCTCCTTTTGCTTGGAGCCTCCCAAAAGCATCTTTTTCACAGACTTTATATGCTAACAGTCACAGAATAATGGGTACAAGCAATTCACTCAAAGGCAGAAGAAGGCAAGGGCTGCCAAAAGTGGTGTCATGGAAAGCAAATAATATTAGGTGGAAACAGAGGCAGGAAATGAAGATAATTCAAACCACTGATCTCAGATGCTGAAGTAATATGGCACGTGTTTCCTTCATGCTGAGGTCATCATATGCATTTCTCACAGTGGAGGATAGGACTATCCCTAAGTTTGAAGGGGAGAGAATGTCACTAAGAGCAGAAAATTGTTCCCCAATGAGCACTTTATGTCAGTGATTCTTTACCTTAGGGCTATGTCAAAATCCCTTAGGGAGTCTGGATTTAAAATTACAAAAGCCTAGGCTCACACTGACTAAATGAGTTAGAATAAGGAGAAGGTTGCTGAGCCTAGTGTTTTTGCAAAGCTCCCCAGGTGAGTGGAATTGCAGCCAGGGAGGATAACACCACTGGAATAGATACAATGCACCCAGCCCCCATCATTCCCTCCCAGACACCAACCATAGTACTGAAGGGAACCACATTTGGTTGGGCTGGCATTACATCAAGAAGCAATCTCACAAACCATCAAACAAGGTCCAAAAAATGACCAGATGGTATTTGAAATTTTTACATAACAGACTCAACCACCCACCAGGCGCCAGACACTGCTTTGGGAGAGCTCTCTGGAATCTGTTCTTTTCCATCCCACTCCATCTCCTCTTATGTTGAGTTCAGAAAATTGAACTTATTCAAAATCTCTGGTCCTATCTTCCCCCAGGTGTAATAGTCATTGCTAATACATTTGTTAGTTCTCTCTTAGCCTTTTAATATTTGATCTAAACCTTCTAATTCAGTTACACTTTTCAATTTACAAGCTGCACTTCAGTCTTCTCAACTTAATTGAGGTAGAAGAAGATGATTAAATGTTCTATCAAAGTCAAGTGTTACCCTGTAGTCGCCAATATAACACCCAGAGAGCCCTCATGTAGCAACTCCATCAGATGAGACTTCAGGCTGTGTGGCCCTTGGAAGTGTTCAGAAGACAGAAGTGTAGATAACTGAAGCATGAAATTGCTTTGAAATGACAAAGCAAAGATGTATTTTTCTTCCCAATCAAATCTTCTATGGAAATCCTGACAGCAGGTTTACTCAATGCCCTTGAAATCTAATCTCTAGCACTGTTTTCAGTACCTTGGTCTCTTCCTGTTCTGTACATCACCCTGTACTGTGTCCAATTTGCCTATAAATCACTCACAAAGGATGCATTAACATCTCTGGACACTTGGATGATGGCTGCTAACATGACTGGTGAATTGAAGGACAATACCTTCTGCCACCTTCATAACACTGCTCAAATGATAAAGCCATGAGGACAGACAATATTTGTGACACTTCAGCCACAGAGGGGGGCTGGATGTGCCCTTTCTCAGAAGTGAATAAAAAGTAGAGACTCCTGAGAAAATTTATGGTACTAGGTTTTAATAATTTAGGAAATTTTCAGTTAACCAGATTGCATCTTCCTCCAATAAAATGAGAAAACACACAGTAAACATTTTAAAAAGCAATGGTGAAGAAGCTTTGCTTTGTAGGTTTTTCACTATCTGTACTCTGTGTTTCAGGTATAAACTAAATGTAAGATTCAGTGGCCCTAACATTATCAGACATTGAAGCTGAAGCCATATCTCATGCCAATCTGCTTACTTTTTATTAAAATCCTGGGTATGTGGCATAATTTGAGCATGTCTCAAATCCCAATCTCTACATGGACAATTCTCTTCCCTACTATTTTGCCACCCTAGGAGCTGCTCCTTTGATCCTTGTAACTTTCTCCTTCTTTTCTCTGCATCCTGTCTTTATTTCTGTTATTTTCATACTCCTCTCTTAATCTTTCTTAAGCCTAATGACAGGCTTTCCTATTTTGGTTCTACTCACCTTTGACTCTTAACATAGCCATGACATCCCAGGCTGGCTCCAGGACCCATGATAGATGCACTCAGAGCACTTGATTATTTCACTTTATAGCACCAACCACATTGAAAATCGCACACTCAGAAGTAGTTTTGAGAGAGGAAGCACCAAGATAGTGAAGTGGCATCAGCAGAGAAAGAGCTTCTTTGAGAGTTGCCATCCAGAAATTGGAACATAGTGATGTGGGGAAGACAAGAAAAAGGGAAATGGGTCCCCTGGACCCCAGAAGGATCTGAAACATGAAGTGAAGCTCACAGAGAGAGTGGATGAGAAACTTCAGTGGAGAAGGAGGTAGCTGGCATTGCTGTCTTGCTGAGACAAGACTCGCTGCATGAGAGAAGTGAATGAAGACCTGCAGACACACAGTGACTACTGGCAAACCCAGAGGCCACTATGAAGAGACACAGCTGTGGAAGGGAGCAGTAGACATGAGGCACTGCTTAAGCTGACCATAAGTGCTGAAGGCTCAGTCACCCCATGCAGCAGAGAGTGTTAGTTTGGGAAGCATCTTGGAGAGGGGCCAAAAGAGCTTAGAACTCAAGAGCAGCTTCCAGCTAGGCTCAGCTGATTTTGTGGGTTTTCCAAGACTAAGTTTGCCTAAGGGTCATAGAAAATACTGTGGCACAATGCCGAAGAAACAGGGGCTGGGGCAAATAAGCAGCAATTTCTCATCCACAACCAATTGAAGAGGTAGGATCTTACAACAGACTCAACATCCCTCCCAATAAAAAACAGTTACACTTGGAAAATACCTCAGGAACATAGCCATTTCTTAAGCATCCTAAATACTAGCCATGAAGCAAGTCACTATAGGCAATTTAAAAGCACCACCACAGGAATTAAACTACATAAAGAAATGAAAATAAGAAAACACTTAAACAAGATGTAACCCCAGACATCCAGTTCATCAAAGAAAAACTCATGGGGCAGTGAGGTGGGACAATCCAAAAACCACCTACCTGACCTCTCAGAAGTGGTAACAGCAAAGTATTTGAATGAGGCTCTACAAAAAATAAATCAAATCAGAAATAATTTCACAGAGAATTACAGATGGTTTTCACAGCGTAAACCATGCTTAGTGACTCTATACCAGATATAGACCAAAAATAGAGTATATTAAGATAATCATGGAAGCCCTGAATGCTCAGCATAAGAAAGGAATAGAATCTATAAGGGAAATTCAAGCAGAGCAGATGTCCGAGTAGACAAAAATTCCTTTAAAAGTATCCACATTGTATTAAGCCAATTGAGGACAGAATCTTAGATATAGAAACACAGGCTTGTGGTGAGTGATCATGAAAACAAGTATTTCTTAAAAATAGAAAAGGGCTGCGAGAAATCATTC
Organism: Capromys pilorides; assembly: GCA_004027915.1. Classification (NCBI taxonomy): domain Eukaryota; kingdom Metazoa; phylum Chordata; class Mammalia; order Rodentia; family Capromyidae; genus Capromys; species Capromys pilorides. The sequence goes on from PVKN010002721.1 coordinate 40,226, forward strand.
CAGCAGCTGCTAGATGAGGGAAAGAAGAATAACTTAAGATTTCTCAGAGCCAATGAAAAAGCAGGAAAGCACAAATGATACTTAAAAAATATCTGTTAGTAGACATCATGGCAGAAAGCTTCCACAGTAGAGAAAACAAATTTGACATACAGTGAGTGAGGCATATAGAACTCCAATTAGCCACAATTTTAAAAAATCTACAGACAGACATGTCAGAGTCAAAATTACAAAAACACAGCAGAAGAATAGAATCTTAAAACATGTTAGGGAAAATAAAAAATCACCTACAAAGAAGCCCTATTAGAATCACAACTGACTTATCAGCACAAACCCTGGAGTCAAACAGAACTTGGAATGAAGAACTTCAAATTCTAAAGGAAACAAACATTAACCTAGACTGATGTTCCCTGAAAAACTATCTTTCAAAACTGATGAAATAACATACTTCAATGACAAAGAATATTTGAGGAAATTTATGATGACCAAATGAGACCTCCAAAATGTTTTGAAGGACAATATAGGAAGAGGTAACAAGAAAGAGACCTCCATAAACATGAATAGAAGAAATCCACCAACGATAGCAATCAATGAAATGGAGGGATAAAAGAGGGGAGCTAACAACAGGAAACAACAACAGTCAATCCTTATCATG